>NSDO01000298.1:35268-102717 GCA_002286825.1 Lagenidium giganteum
AGGGTAGTTGAATGGTATTGGTTTGAGACTGAGAATTGATTGCGGATTGGCATCTTAGCTTCACCGAAGCTCCGAGTACTCAGCGCGAAAGAACTGAGAGGAGTGACGTGTTGTGCATTGTGTTATCTTGCGAGTATCCTGCGGTTATCTTGTCATTATCCTGCAGTATCCCTAGGCGTTTTGGTTGAACCACTGACGTCCTAACCCCTTTGGACACAACAAGCCCAATTGTATTGCTTTGTAGTGCTGTGAGTCCCGACGAATGCGACCCACAACACCACACAACGTTCCACCTGGTTCTGGAGTCTTGGCACCTCGACAAGCATTCATGTGGAACCGGCGCAGAATCTCCCGGATGTACTTCGCTTGACTGAATGTCACTCTCTTTTTCTCTCGATCGATGCTGAGGTCAACTGAAAGTCTTCTTTCATTCATTCTGCCATTCTCTTGCAGAGGTCGCCAGGACCGATGAGAAGCAGATCATCGACGTAAATCGTAATCAGCATCGTGATTGTTCCGTTGTCCTGCCTTGCGTACAGCCCTCGGTCTTTCTCGATCCTTATGACACCAAGCGACGTCAACTTGATATGCAGAATCATATTCCAGACATACGGGGCCTGTTTCAGCCCGTACAGACTCTTCTGCAGCTCACATACCATCGCAGGACTGCCATCATTGTAGCGGTCAGGACATTTCATGTAGATCTTCTCTTCCAATGGTCCGTAGAGAAAGGCTGTCTTAACGTCGTATTGTAGAGCCAGCCACCCACGTTGCAGTCCGTAGTACAATGCAGCGCGGATCGTCTCAAACCGAACGACAGGGGCGTAGGTTTCACCATAGTCGATTCCAGCCATTTGCTTGAATCCATGTACGACAAGTCTCGCCTTGAGTCTCTTGATACTTCCTTGATCATCGCGCTTGATGGCGAACGCCCACCGACAGGTGATCTCCTTCGACTGAACAGCGGTTGAACGCGACACGAGACGCCAAGTCCAATACTCCTTAAGCGAGGATAGCTCGGCCTCCATAGGCCTTCTTCCATTCTGGCCACAATACGCTCTGTTTGGCCTGTCTGTACCCTTGCGGTACGCCCTTTCCATCACCAACCACAACGTTGAAGCAGTCACGCAGCTTGGCTGGTACTCGTCCTTGGCGTTGAGGTCTCACCACGACAGGAACGCGATCAGTTCTTGGCGCTTCTCTCGTGTCATCGTCGTTCCTTGACGCTTCCAAAGCATCATCACTATCGCTTGACACTACCTCAGTGTCACTGTCGCTGTCCGCAAACGGGACCTTCTTGCGCTTCTTTGCTGGTGGTTGAGTGGCTGAGCACTGTTTCTGGCTTCCAGCAGCCGATGTCGTTGCGCGAACCACGTCTTCTAAAATCATATCACTCCCTTCAAGTAGCTGGTTGCTAACGACCTTCTGAGCGATCTCATCGTCAGGGGCAAATGTCAGGATGGTCGATCTAATTGGGATGGATGTCAGCGCAGATGTAGCCTGACTGCCCGAGTCAAGTAACCACTCGATCATGTCTGCGCTATCTTTCCTTTATCTCT
Source organism: Lagenidium giganteum (assembly GCA_002286825.1). NCBI lineage: Eukaryota > Oomycota > Peronosporomycetes > Pythiales > Pythiaceae > Lagenidium > Lagenidium giganteum. Next base: position 36,828 of record NSDO01000298.1, read on the forward strand.
GCTCAATATTGACTGCCAAATGCAGCACTGTCTTAAACAGTCTGTATTACCAAATACGACGAGTGACTATCTCGATGTACCTAGCTCTAAAGACGTTCAACTATAGTACACTAGTGCGCGACAACTGTCTCACGCTCCCGGTGTGATTGCGTCACCTCGACGTGCAGCACATCGGTCTTCTGTTTCTTCGATGCACCGCCTTTGACTCCACGGTCTTGGCCACCTTGGCCTTCATCATTTTCTTGACCACCTCGGTCCTCCGCTGGTTCTGGACACTCAGAGCCACATCTGAAGCATCTATCGCGCTGTCGCTTGCCACCATGGCTGGATGCTTGGCTTGCGCTTCGTCTTTGGCCAGGTCCGCGATCCTGCTCACGACCACGGCTGTTTCCACGCGGTCCACGTCGCACGCTGCCAGAGCGCCGATGCCCGGGTTCTACACGATTCACTGCTTGGCCACCAAGGCCTTCTCCGTTTCCACGTCGCTTGTCATGGTCGGTCAGGATGTGCTCTGCATTCTTGATCCGAGAGATTGCATTTTGTAGCGACACCAAAGGACCATCACCCTTGCGATATTCCGTGTTGGCGGCTGCCATAGCCGGGAACTCGTCCTTGACGTTGCTCAGTATTACGTCAGCAAGCTGAATGTCCGAGATGGGCTGCGACGGATGACAATTCTTGTTGATTTCAGCGCTCAAGTGCATGAGATCATCGATGTACTTCCCCACTGGTTCGCGATAACCCAACCTTCTACTATAGAAGTCACTTCGCATGTAGTTGTCGTTGTGACCGCCGCCCTTCGCGAGCGCGGTCTTGAGCGCCTCCCAAAGGCGTGCAGGATCGCCGGTCTTGACCACCTCTTCCAACGGCTCGAGGACAGACCACGGGGCACTGTTCACCATCAGCAGGTGGGCCTTCTTCCTACGCTCGTCGAAGCAGGTCTGCCAGGCAGTCTCCGACGCTGGTCGATCCGTGCGCTTCTCCTCACCAGTCACAATACAATTGCAGTTCAACGTAATCATCTGCGTTTGGAATCGCACCGACCATTCGTGGTAGCTGTGCGCACCCTTGAGCTTTACCTCCATCGGTGGCATAACAAGCGGACCGGTCTTCATGTTGAGCGTGGGTCGTGCGTCGTGGGCGTACAGATCCGTAAATGAGGTCTGCTGTTCTTCTGGCGGCGATGGCATGCGTTGTTCATACGGCGTTGGCGGCTCCTCTCTGAATTGCCCATTCAGAGTACGTTGCACGACTGGAGTTCCAACCAATCGCTGCGAATCACACATTCGTCCTTCTGCTCTTTTCCCCTTGGGAGCCTCGTTCGGCTCATAACCTGTGGGCTGGCTCGATTGTTCCACGGCCCGGGATCGAGTGAGCGGCCCGGCCTGTTGGTCCATGATGAACAATTAACAGAACAAGCATGCGTTTTGTGGGCTAACCCCACGGGACTTGCACCAGTGCGGGCGACTTGTTCCCGGCAAGGCCACTTTCCGAGTGAGCACTGCTGCGCAACCCTCATGTGTATTGTGACGAGTATCTGAACTAATCCTAACCAACCAATGGTATTGTCCTGTTGTTGTCCAGCAGCAGCCACGCCGAGTGGCGACAGGTAAGTGCCCAGCACTGAATGTCCAGGAGTTCGGGACTCCATCTCACAGGCAACGTGTGTGAGTAAGATGCTGAACAAACGTATCATGGGAAACCCACGTTAGAGACTGAGAGTGAGCACGCACCTCTTGGGCCGGCACGTCCTTGTTGGTACTGGAGCTTGCGCATGACCAGCTGGGGCGGCGTCGTCAGCTTAAACGCGCATGGAAGCGCACATGTGGTGAATAATCTCAGCGATCGATGGTGATGATACTTGATACTTGCAGATAGTAACTCGCCGTGACAATTGCTGTATGACAGCGAGCTTCCACCACGCATCCTGGCGTTGCGCTGTCGCCATAGTTTTCTCGTTTGGGCGAGGAAATACCGTTGCAACGCCGTTGTTCAGCGAATACGAAATGACCGACGACGTCAGCGCTGGTATTGATCCCTTCCAGAGCGCACCGACGCCTTCGGTCATTCTAATGCCTCTGGGCGTCGTTGGTGCCCGTGGGTCGCGCGTTGAGCTTTTCTGCAGGCGCAGCATGATCACATCCAAGGGCTGGCCAATGCCCACGCGGATGCCTTCGGCCACCGTGAGCTTGAGCACCATCTCCGACGGCGGGATGTCTGGTGCATTGCATCGCTCAAATGGGTTCGAAGTACCATCACTTCGGTGGCGGCGTCAGAGTGATGGTGCGGATCGCGTCAGTCGCATGACGGCAGATGAACTCCATAACTTGTCTGGTTGCATTGCCTGCAGATTCGCCCAACGCATGTGGCGCTTGCTTGCTCTTTCTTCAAATGGTGGGCTCCAAAGATGGTTATTGCTGAATTCTCATCCCTTGAAGACGTGATGCTCGGACACGTCACATTACATTGAGCTAGCAAAGAGGCTATTAGGTCAGTCGTGGTATGCTATCGACGAAGCGCGTCCAACACTGTGTTCACTGGTTGATCTTTCTCTGTGATCTATTGCTGTGTTCGCACCGAAGTTCGTACCCAGGCGAGCCATACTCAGCACTGCTTTAGCGCTCGTACGCGATAAAACGTACGGATGCAATGCGTCCTCCAGATCTTTTGCAGGGTATTTTCCCACGGCTTCATGTGCAATGGTATGGGTTGGTGAGTACAAACGAACGAGAGATACCACTGCAGTTGAAACAACCTTCTCGGTACGTGTTGATGCTATAGACCATGCTAGTTGTCCGGGATAGAAGATCCTCGAACAAAGCCTTGAGAAAAATCCACATCGTCCCAAAAAGTTTTGACATCCTAGATGGGACCTTCGTCGTCATCATCCCCTTCGTCATCATCGTAACCGTACTCATCGTACTCATCGGAGAAATCATCGTATTCTCCGTATCCACCATGGAGCCCGTCAAAATCCCATGGCGGTTCGTAATCGATCGGGATGCGGCCAGTCGCCATCATGTACTCATCGCTCGCACTCATTCCATAGAAAAATTCACGATCTTCCACGCTCCCACCACGGTTGATATACGTATTGTCAGCACCCTTAGCTTCGTCCCATCCAAAGAAAACGCTTGGAGTCGTCGCTTTGGTGAATAGTCCCAACTCGAAGAACTGGCTGAAAATCGCTCCGTCATATCCATTCATAATCACGCGAACTTCGATATCTGGATGGCGGTCGTTCACGTCATTGATGAGTTTCCGCAAATCAGCCAAGTACGTTCGGCTCCAAGCCGTCGCACACTCCGAGATATTCCCGTTTTTCAATCGTAGCGCAAACTTGGTCTTGAGACATGGCGGGGCATTGCTGTCCAGGAATCGACGAAGTAACGTTGTGGCCGTGTCACTGAATGTGCGCTGGAATGGAGACATACTTCCAACCGTAATTTCGAAAGTTCGTAGATTGGGAGAATCCTCCGAGACGCTGTTAAGGAGATCAAAGAGCCCGTCACCCGTGCAATTAATCGCCTTCAACTCGGCGTACTCCAGATGCTGCATGCGACCTAGTGCCTTCAACGCTGCGTCGGTGAAACCCCTGATGGGAGGACTCATCTCCTGGAACCGTTCCGCTGGCTCCCAAATGTGTAATGTCTCGAGCAGAGGACACTGCTTGGCCAGAGCTTCACAGAATTCGTCACCAAACATTTCCTGGGACATCATCTCTTGCTGTGGATACACGAACGCCAGGAACTCGTCGTCTTCGTCGAAAATGTCTTCGACCTGCGCATCTGTCAACGGATGATACAGGGCAACCTCGAGCGCCTTGAGGTTCGGACATGCCTGGAGCGTCTTCCATGCCGCGCGCGCGTTCGTCCCAGAGCCCTCCGGATGAGCGACAGTGCCATCGCGAGCTGTCGGCAGAACCGTGTTGGTGGTCTCGAACCAATACGACTCCCACTTCCACAACATGTTGACTTCAATCACCAATTTGCTTAGCTTGGGCTTCGGATACTTGCCAAAAATCGCAAAGAACTCGTCCGTGAGCGGCCATGCCACCCAATCCCATTCGCGTAGTTCGGGGCAGCCGGCACAGAAGCGCTCAAACGCGTCTGCGCGTACGAAGAACCGATCGTGGCACGTAATGCGATCCATTTGGTCCAGTTGAACCTTGTAGCCGTCCAAGTATTCCAGGTTCGGGCACCACATGGCCACTTCGGACAGGAACGCGTCGGCTTGTTCACATGGCGTGACCTCAATGCGACTAGGGACCGTGAGCTGCAGCAATCCACGGCTTGCCACACGGTGTTGCGCTTGATACCACGTGCGCAGCGCTTCATACAAGGCCGTGAACAACGGCTGTGCGCTCTCGGCCAACACGTCTTCGGTTTCTTTGACTGGGAGGATGAGCGCCTTCACGTCCGGACAGAACGTCGACGCCGCCCGCAAGATCCTCGGCAGACGCACAGAGCACAGCGGCGTCCTGGACAAGTCCAAGCGCACGAGATGAGGGACGCGCGCGAACATGGCGTCCCAGTCGATGGCCGTGCCGTCCACATCGTGGAGGCCGTGGTTGCGGATAAAGTGCTGGCGATTGTACGCCACCATACCCATGACCAGCTCCAGGTCTCGCAGCGCTGCGCCGCGCATCGACAGCGCATTGCTCAGCCGCTTGATCTCGTCAGCGCCGGCGTCCTGCAGCGTGAACTCGAGCGACCGCTTGGTGCCGACCGAGATGATGTTGCCAATGGGCGTGGCCCAGCGGCGAGAGACGCTCGCCAGTTGGCGCAACTCGCGGTCCGGGAAGGGCTTCTTGGATGGAATCAATGCCTCCGTGGCGTCGTACACGGCAAACGCCAGCACGACGTCGAAGACCGGCGCCGGCAGCGCCGCCGGATCGCGCTTGCGTGTGGCCATCATCGTGACCATGACGATGGACGATGATGATGAGAACGTTCGTCAGTCAGTTACTACTGATTCAGTAGTGACTGACTGACTAACGTTCAGTGATGCGGGAAAAACTACTGTAGTGCTAAGTAGGTATATTTGGTATATGTACAAGGGCAAGGTATACAGTATGTTCTCTCAGACTCAGATGCTGCTGATTCTTCGAGGGGAGTGTTGATGATTGCCATTGCACTGCAGTGGCACAAACAGTGCTTGGGGCTGTTGATGGCGCTGTGGGTCGTGCATCAACCTGTGTTGTGTTGTGTGCGTGAGGATGGATGATGGAAGCGATCGATCGCTCATTTCCGTTTTGGATCAGCAACAATCCAAGGCCACAAGTCCTCGAAGATGATGACCACTGACTGGAGCCGCCTCGTCCTAGCCTCAGCTACCTCCCAGTCGCCCGTGTGGCTGTTGACGTGTGGTGGAGTGCTAGTCGTCGCCCTCTACGTCGCCATCGACCGATTGACGCTGTCGCAGCGAGACAAAGCGCATCGAGCGACGGTGGTGGCGCCCGATACGTGGCCGATCGTAGGCAACACGTTGAGCGTCTTGGCGCACACACATGAGCATCATGAGTGGGGAGCGACAGTCTGCGCCGCCATGCAGGGCCGTCCATTCCGGTCCAAGATCATCGGCAGTCCGGAAATGATCATCCTCTCGACGCCGCAACACTTCGAAGACGTGCTCAAAACGCACTTTGCCAACTTCCCGAAGGGCGACGTTTGCACCGAGAGACTGCACGACCTGCTCGGTGATGGCATCTTCGCTGTGGACGGCGAGACGTGGGTGCACCAGCGCAAGACTGCCAGCAACTTGTTCACGATGCGCATGTTACGAGACTCGATGGCTGCCACAGTGCACCAGCGCGTGGCCGACCTCGAGACCATTTTCCACTGCCACGCAGAGCAAGACACAGTCGTTGATGTCTTCAAGCTGCTCAATGCGTTCACGTTGGACGTGTTTGCGCAGATCGGGTTTGGTGTCGAGCTTGGCTGCTTGACGTCGCCGACCGAGCACTCATTCCATGCCGCATTCGACAGCGCTCAGCGCATGCTGACGTGGCGGTTCTTGCGACCGAGTTCGGTGTGGAAGCTGCAGCGCTGGCTGAACGTTGGTAGCGAAGCCCAGTTGAAGAAAGACATCCGGATGATCCATGATACGGTCATGGCCATCATCTCCAAGTCGCTGGAGCGTCGATCGACTCAGCAAGGACGTCAAGATGCTGCTGACTCTCGAGCCCGTGACATCGTGTCGCTGTTTCTCGCCAACGTGGGCGACGACCAAGAGTTTGACCCCGTGCTGCTCCGCGACGTCGTTGTCAACTTTTTGATTGCTGGGCGCGACACAACGGCCCAGGCGCTGTCGTGGTTCTTCTACTTGGTTAGCCAACATCCCGACGTGGAAGCGCGCATTCGGGCCGATATGAAGCTGGAGTCTGAATCGCCGCCACCCGCTGCTGGGTCGCAACGCCAGGTGTACTTGGAAGCAGCCCTGAAAGAAACGCTTCGGCTGTATCCGTCGGTCCCCGCAAACATTCGGATGGCCGCGGAAGACTGCACGCTTCATGACGGCACGTTCGTAAAGGCCGGTACCATCGTGGAATTGTCGTCCTACTCGCTCGGGCGGATGGAGCACGTGTGGGGCCCAGATGCAAAGGAATTCCGACCAGAGCGCTGGATTGATGCGTCAACCGGCAAGCTACGCAGTGTATCGCCGTTCCAATTCAACTCGTTCCATGCTGGGCCACGTACGTGTCTTGGCATGAACTTGGCAATGATGGAGATGAAGATGGTGGTGTCCAAGGTGCTGCGCAAGTTCCACTTGGAGCTGGAGCCGGATCAACACATCACGTATGATCTGTCGCTGACGTTGCCGATGAAGAATGGCCTGCACATGCGCGCTTCCCATGTCGAATGAGCTCAACCACTGAGTTGTTACGACTCGATTCATCTTACGGTAGCGTTTGCGTCTTCCATATTCTATTCAATTGTTCACGCTATTCGGGAATGCTCGGCAAACTTTAAACAGCAACACCTCTTGGAGATAAACCGTGAGCTCGACCGGTGCCTCGCAGCCCGCATCGTAAGCAAGCGAGCGCATGGGGAACGTGATTCCTTGCGAGTTGTCTAATGGTTGGAAGCTTTGTTGTCAGAATTGTTAATATTGGTTTTCGTGCACAGCTTGGTGGTGAGGGTAGAATATTCGACGACGGTAGTAGGTGACAGTCACGCGTCCAGACGTTTCATCGCAAACACTAAGGCTAGCTAGTGCTCATCGCTTGTGTTTGGTTTGCAGGCTCTTTTGTGTGAGTTTCTGGATTTCGCGACTCATTTCTTCTTGTTTCTTCTTGGACATTTCGATCTTCCGAATGAGCAGCTCGGCCTTCTTGCGGAAGTAGAGCACTTGGTTTAGCAGTGCTAGCGTCTCCTCCGGTTGTACAACGCCCATGTGCAGCCTTCGCATCTTATTTTGTGATCTTCGCGTGTTGCGTGGCTTTCCGAGAAACAGAGCCACCAAGATCGGAGAACGAAAAATCCGAAACCCAAGCAGTCCTGGCATACAGCGCTGCTGCAGCTCCAAGTACCACAGGGAGTCACCGCTCACTCCCCATCGTAACCTCGAGCTAAACGACGCTGAGGACACGTCAGTCGTAGAAGGCTCGGGCATCACTGGCGCAGGATCGATTCCTCCAGGTTTCCGGAACGATGGGCCAGCGACGGTCAATTTCCTTGTTGTCATGGCAGCATCTGTCAAACCTTCGTGGAAGATCGATGAGGAGTAGCGCCGTAAGACGCTGCCCTTCCGCTGGCAAAGCCGGATGATATAGCCGAGGTGCGCGATGGCGATGTCCCATTCGCTTTTTTCGACAGCGATGGCTCCGCGCATGAACTCGATCTTGCCCCGCAATAAAATGTACTCAAGCTCGTTGAGTTTGCTGCCGCGCGGGTTGTCGTCCACAATCTTGAACGCCGACTGCATGCAATCGGTGGCAAACGGCAGGTCTTTCGCTTCAATCGCGTGTTCGGCAGCCTTCTGGTATGCATCTAACGCACTGCGAGCGTTACCTGAGCGCGACAGATGGTAGCCAAGCATTGCAAATCGGTGGAAGACGCTCGTGGCGGTCGCAGCGGCGTCACTGAAGCGTCCAGAGCTGAGGATTGATGAACGTATTAATGATGACGAAGCAATAGGTTTGGTCATTGTCTCCAGCCACTTGGCGTACAGTCCGTGGATCATTTCGCGTTGTGACGGCAACATCGTGTCGTACACGACAAGCCGCATCTCGTCCGAGTTGAAGAAGATGACGTGGTTCTCGTTATCGATGGTGATGATGGCTTCCTTTTCGCACTCCTGGAGACCAGCGCGAGCCTGTGTGAAGATGGATAGCGTCGAGTTGGAGCGCTGAACTTTCAGCCGGACAGTGCTGGCCATATCCGTGCTGCTGGACGCCTCGGCGGAGAAAATCAAGGTGAGCACGCCATTCAGCACGCGCTCTTCCAGGGGCTCTGGGTTGATACTCAGTACTTTCAGAGCAATCTGGGCCAGGCCGTCCAACATGTCTACGCATGACATGACCCGAGCACGCGTGTACTGCGGTACCTGCATGTCCAAGTCGTCTAAGTCCGAGAGAATCGACACGTGGCCATTGGAGCGGTCGATCATGATGTAGCGGGACTCAATCATGAAGCTCATGAGCTTCACTAGCTCCGCCGGGTTACCTTCTGTGCGTGCGTAGACGAAGTCCAGCAGTTGGGAATCCATGATAGCAATGTGGTATTGCTGCGACAGGAAGAGGCTGGTGATCTGGTACGAAAACCGTCGCATGTCTTGGCGCTGCACGTATGGCAGCCGCTCAATCACATCGAAGATCGGTTGGCTCTTTAATCGATTCTGCGTTCTGGTAGCGATCAAAGCATGCACGTTGGGCAGTTCTTCCAGCACTTTCAGCAGCAGTCCCCAGCTGTGCGAGTCCATCCACTGGGCACTGTCAAACATCAGTAGGATCGGCTTGTACTCGCTGATGGCTTCGACGATCGAGAAGATCAAGTACTCCAGTGCTTTGGTCCGCTCCTCGCCTTCCTCGAGGGCGTTGAAGTCGGTTCGGAACATGTGGTCGTGAGGCAGCAGATCGTTGAGCAATGGGATAACTGAGTCAGCGACGCGGCGTTGGCGCACGAGATACTCGAGCACAGGGACGCGTTCGTATGTGCCAGCGCCGGTAACGATTCGATTCCCTGACGGTCCACGCGACAGCTGATCGCTGGAACCTTGTGTGGTCGCGCTCCGACCACTACTGGCGCTGCTCACGTTGCTGTCTTGCTGATGCGACGCAAATCCACGGTGTTCCAAGTAGCGTCTGCTTAGTTCTTTTCGGACTTCGCTTTCGTTGGCTATCACCGCTTGCTGCGACTCCGACATGACGGACGCAATGAAATCTTCTTCGGCCCTTGTCGTGTTCGTGCGATCGGAAGGCGCTTGTCCTCGACTGGTCTTGATCGTGCGGCTCGCCATCTCACGCACGATGCCGCTCCATGCGTGGAACTCGAGCGCCGAGTCCACCGAGTCGCCTTGGCCCATAAAGCAGCGCGTGTTGTGGTACAGATAATGCCGGAGCAGCATCGTTTTCCCGGTGCCGCTTTCACCTGAAATGATGAGCACGCGGTTTGTTTGTGCCTTGCGATCTCCCCTCATTCCAACTAATGGAACCAGATCGAGCACATATTCGACTCCATACGGCAGCGCAAACGGCGTGTCCACGAGCGCCGACGCGTCGAGTTTCGTTTGAACGTGATCTCGCTGGACTCGGAACACTTTGACTCGCTCGGATTTCCCCTTCACTGATATTTCTTCGTAATCTTGGTACTGGATCGAGTCTTTTGAATCGTCGCGCGTGTGTTCGTCACACAAGATCTCCCCAGTCTGAGCTGCTGACATGAGCCGTGCTGCAAGATTGATCACATCGCCTACCACCGCGTATTCGGCGCGAGTCTCGCTGCCAACGGACCCGCACAATGCGTTTCCAGACGTCACACCGATCGACGCTGGAATCCCTCTCTCCAGCAAGTAGCATGCGAGCTTGACACCTCGAAGCGCTGCAGAATAACAACACTGGAGATTAGTGCAGGACCCAATATTGCGATCACCCGGAATCCATCGCCCGCACCGTTGTTTTCATGATAAAATGGCGGTAAGCCGACCGCGACAACTGCGACCGCACCTTTGTCATCGATGACGAACTGCCGTAGTGTGCCCTGCACTTTGTAGGCTGATTCCTGGATAACGGTGAGAAACGACTGGATCTGTTCCAGTTGTTCGCGGCCGTTGTCCAGCTCGAGAATGCCTTCGAGCTTGATAAATACGGCGGTGATGTTGCGAACGCACGGGTTCAGCGCTAAATCTTTCTGCAGTGAAGACGTAATGGACCCAGGCACATAATAGCGCATGAATTGAATCATCTCGAACGTTGGTTCGAGCACTGGTCGAACCGGAGGCTCGTACGCCGCGGTTGTTATACTGCTGATCACATGGTTGCCTGTGGACGTTGGCGAAGCAGTGACGCGGAATTTGAGAAGGCTCTTGGCGTCCATGAGTGCTGAGTACGCCTCCGGTGACAGCGCCACTTGGCCCTTGCTCGCACTCGATTCTGCACTGCTCATCTGTCGATTGGCGTCCCCACTGAGGTAGAACTCCCACCGATCGAGCACGCCGCCAACGTGGTTGCCCGTCATCGTGCTCACGCCGATGCCGATGTGCATCCCTAAAATCGCCATGTGGCTTTCAGTTCTCGACACCGATTCGAGCACTTCCAGCGCTTCCAGAGCGCACTTGACTGCACTGTAAGTCAGAACGCCCGGGTTGGTTTCCTGCCCCAAGCTTTCTTCTGTTTCCCACAGCACAATCATGGCGTCGCCGGCAAACTATCAAAGTCAGAAGTCCGAGCGAGCCCAATATATAGTTTTCACACGCGCTTCCACTTCGTACCTTGATGATATCTCCGTTGTGCCGTGAGATGACGTCGATGACGGGCTCGAGGGTCTTGTTCAACGTGGTCGTCAGCGTCTCCACTGCAATGCCCTGGGGGGCTACAGGTTTAGCTCTGCTAACGAAGCTCACTGAGCGTTGCCGGACAGGCTGAACGGACGCGATGTTCTGTGCACGCGAGCTCTGTCGCCGCTGGCGCATCATGTCGCGGTGATCGTTTTCCTGTCGATCTTCGGCCTCGCCAGTCGATCCACCGTCGCTGCCGTATCCAAGCGATCCAGTAAAGCCAGTGGACGAGTCTTCGTTGGGAGACATGAGCAGTGGCATGGACGAACGATGTCGCTTGGCCGCAGTGTCTTTGGCATCTTTTGTATTGAGGTTCAAGCCCTTGATCTTGTCTTTCTCGACTTCCTGCAGCTTGCTCCCAAGCGACGAGAATCCCGAAATGTCGAAGAGGGCGACGACCGCCGTGAATGACGACATCTCGGGGCCCCGCAGCCGCTCGGGCTTGCGAAGAAAGCGCGACATAACGATGCGAGGAACATGGCGCCGCAACACGGTCAGCTCCTTCTGCTGCGCATCTAGTTCCCGCTTCTGCCGCTCGCGGTCGCTCACCGGCATGATATTGTGGTGGTGAGTGGTTGGGTCCTGTCGATTATTTACCACGCGCGACAGCCACTGAGCGCATGTTTGTCAGCGACTGGGTCAAGGCGACGACGCGCAGGTTGAGGGCGGCCACGTGCAGCGCAGCTCACGCGCTCTCTCGTCTGTCGTCGCTTGCGTCGTCGCAGCACCGTCGATCGCCGCCCATCCACCGTGAGAGCAAACTGCAGTCGCTGCTAGCGGCATCCAGGCCCAGACAGCAGAATTAGAAAAAAAAAATGTCGGAGTCTCCGTTCTGGTCCGGAGCTTAAATTACTCAGCTTGAGGTGCAGCTTGATCAGACGCAATCCTTCAAAGCAATAAACCAGCGTCGCTACTTTCGTCGACACCTGCTGCTGATGCTGTGACAACTGGAGTTTCCGAAGGTGCTGCAACCCATGGAGCGATCAAAAGCACGGATCCCACGCAACTGGACGACGGATCAGCGCTAGCAGAGACTATAAAATTGTGTGGGACTGGTGTGCTAGAGAAGGACAGTTGCTGGATGCTGACTAGCTGTGGAGAATCCACAGCGTTCGGTTTGGACAGATGCACCACGAGAGAGACGCCCTTGGGAACAGCCATTGTGCCAAACTGCTGCCGCAGGCAATCGAAGCGGACATTGGCTGTGGCACAGGCACGAGTCACCGTCAGGTCGACGCGACAGCGTCCGAGAGCGACGTTTTCAACAAGCGAGATAACCAACGCGCGCATGTCTCCATGATAGTCGCGAAGCGCCATTCGCAGTCGGCCATACGTACGTCGGGCTTTCTCGATCAAGAAGGCGACGAGACGCTTGGGTGGCACCATCAGTCCGTGCAATTCCAGGTCGTCAAGAGCTGGAAGTTGTAGCAACGCGTCGATGCCGACGGATGTGACCGCGTCGAGAGCTAGCGGTTCGTGCAGACGCTGGAGCTTCACATGCAAGTGCGCCAAGCGCGGGCAGTGACGCGCTAGCTCGATGAAAACGCCGTCGCTGACCACTTGAGTGACGTCGACGAAGAACGGAAAGTTCATCTCCAACACTCGCAGCGCCGGCACTCCACGCAGCAGCTGCACAACGCCAGGCACAGAGTACGCGCCTGTTGCCAGCGTGAACTGGGAGTCCATGTTGAAGCCGATTCGCAACGTCTCGAGCTTGGGCTTGCAGCTTCGACCGAACGCACTCAAGAAGGCATCTTCAAAAGGCACAACGCGCCAGTGGAACGCACGCAGCAGCGTACAGCTGGCGCTGAACAATTTCCACGTGTCCAGCGACACAAGCCACTGCTCCGACTGTCCGAGGCCATCCAGCGACTCGATCTGAGGACAATACTGAGCCAGCTCACGCAAAAAGGTGTCCACCGGTCGAGGAAGGCGTGGCACGAAGATATGCCTCAGTCGCGCTCCCCAACAATGCCAACGCTCCAATGCGTGCACCAGTGCGTCGACGGCCTCGTCGCTCACTTGGCGTGACTGATTCCCATCCCCAACACAACATGGCAGACGCAGGCTTTTGAGATCGACGCAGCTCTTGGACGCGGCCGACAGGATGGCTGGGAGATGGCCGCTGGCAACAGGCACACAGCTCAGATCGAGGCGCTGGAGCGCCGGGTATCGCTGCATCCAGCCTGGCCAGTCGACCGCGGCCGTCGCTGTGTGCGTCGCACAGATCCGCAGGTGCAGCACGTCTTTGGCTGCCCTCTCGGCCATCTCCATCGACTCGGCGACCACGAGCGTCTCGCTATAGCGCTGATGGGATGCCATGAGCTCGTCAACGACGCGTCTCCAGGACGCAGCAACAGCGCGGAGCGACAGCATCGCCATGGTCGAGGCCGGTGGCGTCTGCTGCGTGCTGCAGCAGCGTTCTCGCAGTGGGTCCGGAGGGCACGTGGCGCCTGCAAACGCCAGTACAGCGCGCATGGTGGCGAGCGGCAGCGCAATGGCGGGGTCGATTCCCCGGGGCAGCGATGTGGCCGTCATGATGTCGACGCAAATGTGGAATGCGGATGGCTGTCCGCCATGGCCATGCATCGGGTGCCCTGGACATGGCTGGGACGGTGCGACAGGATGTATACTGTGACACTGACACAACCACCGAACGATTTGGTGACGAAATGGAGCGGTTTGGTGCATTGCGACCAACGCATTTGGTTGCAAACAGGATTTCACGTTTTGGCACACGCAAACACACGAGGTAGGGAACTTCTTATTCTTCGAGTTTGAGGAGATCGAGGATGGCACCGATCTTGTTCTTGTATTCCATGTGACCGCGGACGATGGAGGTGAGGTCGACGTTCTCGACCCCGGCGACATCGAGCGGCCCGATGCCCGCCGAGTTGAGCGCCCAACCTTGATATCGGTACATGATCGCGAGCATCCAGTCGTTCTCCGAATAGCCGTTGATGAGTCGGTTGGACACGACCGAGCGCACACGCTTCCATTCGTCGGAGACAGCAGGCACGGGAGAGCCGAGCAGCACGGCGTTCTCGACGATGCCGAGGCATTCTTCGCCCTTGGCAGCCAGCTCTTTGAGGCATGAAAAGATCAAGCGCGCCCCCATGCCGTAGCCCACAAGCGTCACTGGTCGCAGACCTTGCTCGCGACGACTGAGCGAGTCGGCCAGGATCTTGCCGGACTCGTCTGCGCGATTCATGACGATAACCCACGTGTTGTCGATCATATCGGCCATGCGCATGATTGTCCGTGGCACTGCCACAGCCGTGAACAGCGCAGCGAACGCCGTGTAGGAAATGAGCTCGTTGCTTCCAAATTGGACGACTTGCTCGCGAGCGAACGAGCGCATTGACTTGCCAAATTGGCGCAGCAGTTCTTCTTCCCACAGCAGACAGTACTGATCTCCCTGGGGGAACCTGTCCTTCCAGCGCCAGGCGCGTTGCAGTTCATCAGCTTCCGGACCGGTGGCTCGTTCGTCCTCAGCGCTTGGACCAGCAACATTGGGCCTCATCCCCAGAGGATCAACCGTTGCCGACCCTTCCTGGATGCGATATGTCTTGCGGAGAATCGTGTAGAACTCGTCCTCGCGTCCCTTGTAGCGATCCAGCACTTGGTCCACTTGGTCAACTTTCTCGGGATTACGGCGACGGTAGAACGCACGCAGATACTCTCGGCTGTCGCCCCATGACCGGCGCACTCCAATGGCTGGAGCGTCATCTTCATCCAGCCAGCCGGAGACACAAATGTATACGTTCATGCCATCACCTGAAGTCACGAGGTCGAACTTGAACTGGTGCACACCACGCGTTCTTGTGTCTGCCTTCATGCCGATAACGCCTGCGCCAGCAGTACCAAACAACACCGTGGTGGCAGTCACGCCTGCAGCAGAGCCCACAGCGGTTCCGATCACTGCGCCAGCCCCACCGAGCGCCGACAAACTCATTGCAATGGCTGGCGCAGCAATTCCGCCAGTGAGCGCCAGCAACGCACCGCCCGTGACAGCCGCGGCACCGATCTTGACGTTGCGCTTCCAGTCCCAGAGGTTGCGCTTCACTTCGACCTTGTCCATGGTCATGCTGATGGCCTCGGCAAACAGCGCGCGACCAATGTCCATTTCCTCCGCCATCACCAGCACCCAGGGAATGGACATTTCGTCAGCCAAGTGCCGAAACAGCGTGCGCGCTCGTGCATCGTAGCCGATCGCCTTGACCGTGAACCACAGCATGTGCTTCATGACCTTCACGTGGAACGCACTGTACGGAACGCCTTGGTTGTCACTCGCATCGTCGCGCTCTCCTTGCTGGTCATTCGCATCGTTCTCTTCCACTGCCAGCAGACTCAGGAACGGCTCTGGGTCCACGGCCTCGATCACGGTCGCAGCTTGGCCGCCGTCGCCGTCACAGTTGGCGGTGGCAGCGAACTCGAGCAGCGCGTTGTCGCGCACCTGCAGCATGGGCAGGAACGCCTCCACCTGCGTCGACGGCAGGCTCAGAAACACCTCGACGATCATCTGCAGGAAGGTCTGCGACCATTTGCGCTCGCTCGACGTGTCATTCACGTGCGGGAGCAGGCACGCACAGAGCCCGGCGACGCCGCGCTTTTGCGACGGCGACAGGAAGTCGGACGAGATGTTCATGGCGAACTCGTCACTGTCTTCGACTGCTTGCTGTGGCTCCTCTGCTGGCGCAGCCGGCGACGATTTGGTGCCAGGAAGCTTGGGCAACGCACCGAGCAGGTCGCGCATGATGGAGCGCGTCTCTTTGGCTGTGTGACTGTGGCGTGGAAGAGAACAAATAGCTGAACGGACTGACCAACAACCAAATTGACACACACACAACAAACATTATTGTGCGCGGCAGGGAGCACTTCATTGTGTAAAACACACTGGTGCGCACAACATTGTTTTGTGCGGTACACCAGAGCGCGAAAGCTAGGGTGACGATGTGAAACTGGAGCTTAGTCAATCGGATGGAGATTGCAGTGTTTGGTCGTGTGTCTGCACAGCACACGACGCAGAGGCCCGCTGTGCTCTGACTTTGGAGGGAATGCTGAACACATCGATGCGCCTGTGGTCGTATTCGTGGTGGTTGTAGGATTAGATAGGGTCTGATGCGCCCTATTTACGACCGATTGTTCCCGTGACTGCGCGATCAGCTGGTCTTCCTTTCGTGCAACGCGACCGCCCGCACTCGCCGCTTTGCGTTGGCGGCCACGCTGAAAGCGATGCACAGCCATAAGGAAGCTTGGGCTCGCGGAGGCGCAGACGCGCGCGTACATCCAGAAGCTCCACAGCAAGCCCGCCAGGTTTCACATGTGGCTGTCCATCTTCCGCGATCATTTGGTCGACGCATGTTCGATTGCTTTGGTCTCCATGTTAAGGCAGCGCTCGGCGTCTTGTATCTAGGTGTGACGCTGTTCAGTAGCACCCGATTCCTCATCACCAGCGCATCCAGCATGTCCAATGACTTCTTCTGGGCTGAATTCAACGCCACCGTCGGTGCTGTCTTCGTCGCTGACGCGTTCGCTTTCCTAGCCAATGGCTTCCACGGCGCAGCCCATGCCGTCACGTTGTCCGACCCTTTGTTTGCGAAGACACCTCGCGCGATCATCGAGTTCCCACCTACAATCTCAAGACTTGTGCAGTACCATCACCTGACGACCATCGAGCATGGCATTGCAGGACTCCGCAGTACGCGTGGAGCGGATGCGCCGTGGGTGTTCACGCACTTCTGTTGGGTCGATTTCGACAGAAGATGGAGCGTTGCACACACAGCCAAGCGAGCTGAGCGCTGCCTGGCGTCCCACACCACCAATGGCGCTGCTTATATGGAGAGCATGCTTCGAAATGTTGAGTGGAGCGACTTCATCGGGTCGTGGGAGCGCGAGTTCACCGCAGGCATCGTCAATCCATTGGCGGAATCGGAAGATGGACGGCTATTCATTGCCAACCTGTCAACGCAAGCAATGTTGTCTCCTGCCGAGGAAGCCGCGCACTGGCGTCGAAAGGGGATAACCAGCTATCAACTTCAATTCAATAACCTTGGCCAGATTGGGTTGAGTGCGTCGCTTGATGTGGTGAATGCGTTCGCCATGCGCAGTCAGCTCACCGTTATGAAGCTGGACTATGTCGACCGCTACGCGATGCAGACGACTAACAAGATGTATTGGAGCCCCGGCAACGATTTCTGGGCCCTTGTGGATAACAACACCGTCATCACCGGGATGAGCCTCGTCCGCAACAGCACCAATTTCTATGAGAACCACGGTATCACAATGGAGCGCGTCCACATGAACGACGGTCAGCTGCCGTGGCCCTTGACTCGTCAAGACGCACTGCTGCGTGAAGCGCTTGGTCCGTTCGGATCGATAGATATGCTCTGGACGGCCGCGCCTGACAAACTCTACGACTTGATCGAAGCAATCACCACGATTATCAATCGTATCATCATCGCTGATGACGATGCTCAGGCAACATTCTTGGACACAATTCCCGACAACACGTGGATCTACTACAATCCGATGACATGGAATGCAGAGAAGTGGTCGTTCATGGGTGGCAACCTGCTCTGCAGTCGAGCACCCACTGTTTCGTACGCGACGCAGCAGTTTAAGTTTAGTGACACGTGCGGCTCGCCGGTCGCTGATGGTGGTGGCGTCATGCCGCACGGCTTGGTGGGTGCCTTCCTATCAATGGGAGATCGAGTGACGTCGGATACCATTGAACGCGTCTGCACCAGTGGCACACTCAACGTCGAAACGTGTGTGAGCTCTATCACAACTGCACACAAGTTTGCCACACAATATCTGACAGATGACGACCGTGCTCTCATTCGAAGCCTTGTGCACGATGTTGAGAAAGAGGTCCAACAGCTCAACGTCAGCATCATGCAGTTTGCAACGCGCACTCGGGTTGACAACA
This sequence comes from Lagenidium giganteum, assembly GCA_002286825.1. Classification (NCBI taxonomy): domain Eukaryota; phylum Oomycota; class Peronosporomycetes; order Pythiales; family Pythiaceae; genus Lagenidium; species Lagenidium giganteum. The sequence continues at coordinate 54,754 of NSDO01000298.1, forward strand.
CGACGGAAGACCGATTGCTGGTTCAGGAGTTGCTCATCGGTGATGATTGGGACTTGTTCGGTTGGCTCTATCTGTTCGATTGGGGAGCAGGAAAGCGAGAAGTGGTGTCATTCCAGGGCGATAATGGCACACTGACGCTTATGTCAGGGTTTTCGAGCATTGCCGTGATGGAATTCAACGACGGCGACGTCGTGGAGAGCATGTCGTACTACTTCTGCCTTGGTGTTCGCTACGTCACGTTGATGTTGGTTGTTGTGGCCATCTTGGTGCTCATCTATGCTGTGTCCTCGCGAGGTCACATTGCTGGGCGCAACTTGTTCAGCTTCAATCGCATCGTTGGGGCCGTCTGGGTGGGCCGACCACTGCTGTTGCTCCGTGGGATCGTCGCCATCTGCATCCTGAGCACAGGTACGCTAGCAACCCGACAGCGCCAAGCAATAAGATACATGGAAGAGCTACCAGACCCGTGGTTCAACAGCATTATCACAGCTGGGGAAGCGACGTGGCTCACGTACGCAACCAATGACGTGTTGCTGCTTGTATCGCAGGGATACACTCACTGGTACGCTCCAGTGACAAGCTTGGTGGTTTGGAGCGCTGTGGCAATGTTGCAGTTGGTGAAACCTATCCGGCACGGTGCGGTGTCGAATTTCCAGTGCTATTTCGTAATTCCTGACACACAAGTCGACTGCAGCGCCGGTGAAGTTCGCATTGGCAGTCCACAGCGCATGCTGGTGATCATCGCTATTACGATCAGTAGTGTCATCGTGTGCTTCATCGTCACGAGGTCTGTGTGCAAGGAGCGGACCCTACGCGGCGGCTGCACGTTGCTGTTACCTGGTATCGCGCAAGACATGTTCACGAGCTACGAATGGGAGCACGAGAACGAGTGGTACTTGGATCCTGCGTCAGCCTCAATCGCGGGGCTCGTGGTCATTCGCTTTTGGCGCTTTGCACGCGTGCTTGACATCAAAACCTGGTCATTCTTGCATCTACGAGGCAGTCGCTTGTGGGAAGGCCGAGCAAGTGGTGATGAACAGCAAGACACTTCGGTGACAACTACACCGCTACCACGTCACTTGCGGTATGCAATTTGCTTATCCCCACCGATCAAAGCCAAGCATCGTTGAATAGCACGCCACCATCATGAATGGCGATTCACGTGGCTATATTTCGATTCAGCAGGTGTGCAAGGAGCAGCGCGTGGTTGATTCGATTCGCATCTTGTTCAACCGTCCATGTGCAGCGTGGAAAGCTGACTACGTCGAAGTCGGCATCGGAGACACAGGCAGGATGTCGTGGAAGGACCGCATCATTGTGGATTTGTTCTAATATCGCAGGTAATTGGGCACAAAGCTGGTGCGCCTAACAAGTGCAGCTCCCACTTGGTTACCGCGGTATCGTACACTTTAGTTTTCATGCCTACGACAAATGCGCTCATCGGGCCACATATCACGTGGTCCGTAAAGGAGGCAGTGGATCGTGGGCATGGTGGCAATTGTTGCCGGTCAACGCTCGGGCAGAAAAAGAATACCTGGTGTCCTGTGCCAACTAGCTTGTGAATGTAGCCAGGGACGTGGGTGCACTAAGCGACCCCGCGCGCTCCCCGCATGCAAAAGCTAAGCGCAGTGTGCTTCCTGGCGCTTCGTTGCAAGGTGCTCTTCCAGTCCTCTTAGCGAGCATCATTTCACTGCACATTGAAAAACGATATGTTCAGCACCAACAGAGGTACCAACCACCGTATTGTGCATCCTGTGGCGCCCATGTTAGCCGATACTACAGGCATAGGTGGCTGTGCTCAGCATCATTCCGGTGAATACATGGATTTATTACAATCCGATGACGTGGGATGGAGAGAAGTGGTCGTTCATGGGTGGCAACCTGCTCTGCAGTCGCACACCGACCATCTCGTGCGCAACACGACAGTTACAACTTCAGCGATGCTTGCGGTCCACCAACGGCCGATGATGGTGTCCTGATGCCGCATAGCTTGCTGGGCGCCCTTTTCTCCGTGGGAGACAGCATGACACCACAATATAGTGAACGTGTCTACACAACCGGTACACACAACGGCGAAACGTGTGTGAGCTCTATCACAACTGCACACAAGTTTGCCAGTCAGGTGACGACCAAGCCCTAATGCAGAACCTCGTGCAAGATGTGGAACCGAGAGGGTCGATAACTCAACGTCAGCATCATGCGATTCATAACGCGCACTCGGGTCGACAACACGACCGAAGACCGACTGCTGGTCCAGAAATTGCTCATTGGCGATGATAGGGACTTTTTCGGTTGGCTTTACGTGTTCGACTGGGGAGCAGGAAAGCGGGAAGTGGAGTCGTACCAGGAAGACAACGGCACGCTGACGCTCATGCGAGGCTATTACAATACAGCCATGATAGCTCCCAGCAATGGCGAAGCGGTAGCGAGCATGTCGTACTACTTTTGCCTCGGTATGCGCGATGTCACATTGATGCTGATGGCGGTGGCCATCGTGGTGCTCATCTACTCCGTGTCATCCCGCGGTCGCATTGCCGGGCTGCTGTTATTATACTGCGTGGTAACGTCGCGATCTACATCCTCAGCACCGGTACAGCAGCAATCCACCAACTCCAAGAAGTGTGGTACGTGGACTAGCAACCCGACTCGTGGTACTATCTACCCGGCTACTTTCTCAGCCCATGCATCAAGACCATACTTTGTGTGCTGTACCTCGCCTTCACGTTGGTTGGTAGTGTGCGATTCCTGGGTGCGTCCAGCATGTCCAACGACTTCATCTGGGCCGAATTCAATGCCACCGTTGGCGCCGTCTACGTAAGCTCAAGCGTTTGCTTTCTTAGCCAATGGCTTCCACGGTGAGTCGCTGCTCATTGAGCTCTCGGACCCGCTTCTCGCCATGAAACCTCGCGAGATCGTCGAGCTCCCTCCAACAATCTCCAGGCTAGTGCAGTTCCCATCATCTCACAACAATTGAGCATGGGATCGCTGGTCTCCGTAACACGCTTGCAGCGGCAGCGCCGTGGGTATTCACGCAATTGTGCTGGGTCGACTTTGACCGAAGATGGAGCATCGCGCATACAGCCAAGCAAGCAGAGCACTGCCTGGCGTCCCACACAACAAATGGCGCGGCTTACACGGAGAGCATGCTTCGAAATATCGAGTGGAGCGACTTCATCAGGTCCTTTTGAACATGAGTTGACAACAGGCATTTCGAATCCTTTGGCCGAGTCAGATGAAGGCCGGATGCTCGTCGCCAACCTGTCAACGCATGCAATGCTGCCTCCCGCCGAAGAAGCCGCATACTGGCGTCGCAAGGGGATCACCAAGTATCAGCTCTAGTTCAATAACATTTCTCAAATTGCACTGACGGCTTCTCTTGATGTGGTGAACGCGTTTGCAATGCGAAGTAAGCTGACTGTCATGAAGCTCGATCACATCGACCGCTATGCGATGCAGACGACCAACAAGAAGTATTGGAGCCCCGGCAACGATTGCTGGGCCCTCGCGGACAACAACACCGTCATCTCGGGAATAAGTCTCGTGCGCAACACCACCAATTTCTATGAGAACCACGGCATCACGATGGAGCAAGTCCACCTGAACGATGGCCAGCTGCCGTTACCGCTGACTCGTCAAGACGCGCTCTTGCGTGAAGCACTTGGTCCGTTCGGTTCGGTAGATATAATCTGGACGGTACCACCAAACAATCTGCACGACTTGATCCGAACAACCACGTCCATTGTCAATCGCGTGATCGTGGCCGACGGTGTCGTGCAGGCACCTTTCTTCGAGACCATTCCGGCTGGCATAGCGCTCTTTTACAGCCCAAATGAGCTGGCATGCAGAAAAGTGGTCGTTCATGGGTGGCAACCTGCTCTGCAGTCGCGCTCCAACCGTCTCATACGCGACACAGCAGTTCAAGTTCGACGACACATGCAGCTCACGGATGAGCGAAGGGGGCGTGCAGACGCCACACAGCTTCGTGGGCGCCTATTTCTAAATAGGAGATCGCGGGCCTTGTCGTCGTCTTCCGCTTTATGGGGATCACTTGCGTGCTTGACATTAATTCGTGGTCATTCCTGCACATCCGTCTGTGGCTAGTGATGATGAACGACAAGCGGCTCCAGGGACGGAACTACCGCTACCACGACATTTGCGCTAGGCAGTTTGCCTAGCGCAGCCGGTGAAAGTGAAACAATGAGATCTCTGATCGGTAAGAGCTGCAAGTAGGAACGCCCATTGCCGCGCGCTCGGCCTGACATGCTAGATGGAAGAAGAAGAGTCCGCAGGGTTTGTTAGAATAGTCTCCTTTGTATAAATTGCTGCTGGACATATATCTATGATGTAGACGCTCATCGAGTGGGGGTGCTGCCCCACATGTAATTGTAAATCGACGATGCACCGCTTGATAGCGAGCTTGCTACTGTGGAGACGGTCGCTTCCACCGTCTCAACCCCGATCTTAACAGACGACCCAACCGATAGCATGCCCTTCGACACCGTCTTCTCGTTCGCGTGTGCGTGGACGAAATCGCTAAGCTTGAGGCCGATCTTCTCATTAAGCTTGCCCTCCATGCGAAGCATTAATGCTGTCGCAGCTTCGTCGTCGGTCTGCCCAGGCAGGAATCGCTCAATCACGAACGCCTCCAAATCGCTTTGCGTGTAGTTGGTATCGAAGTCGGTGATCTCGGGCATTGCCTTGACCACCAGAGTCAGCATGATCATGAACAAACTCACGTGGCGACGCAAGCAGTTGAACGCGATCACACAGAGCTTTTTAAACTGCTCAAACTGGGCCGTCTGGGTTCCACCGAGCGCTTCAATCATGTAATGATCCAAACGCATCGGTGGTTGCAGTGGCTTTGGGTCTTTACCGAGGATGAAGCCGTAGTCAATATGGAACAGGATGCCGTCCTTGGTGAGCATGACGTTGTCGGCGTGTCGATCGCCCACACCAAGCAAAAAGGTAATGACGGTGTAGGCGGCCAGACTCTCACGGAAGGACGTCGAGATCTCACTGAGCGTGCGGTGGCCATTGTAATGGTGCAGGAAGTTGAGAATGTTGCCGTGGTCGCGGATGATCGAGTACAGCGTGTGTGCGTTTTCAACGATCTCGATGAAGCCGTCGAAACTGCTGGTCGGCAGCACTCGGTATGTCACCAGGGGGATGTCCAGCCGCGTCTCGTGCTTGAGGATCGTGTACATGACGTTGATGATGTTCTGCACGATCGCGTCCTTGCGCAAATCGTCGCGCTTGTACATGATGCGGTAGTGCGATGGCGCTGGACGTAAGTTGGCCGTGATGTGGCGAGATGATCCGGTTCCTCGGACAGGTGACGGCTGCTCCGAGCCACCAGCCTTCTCAAGGCGAAGCGTTGACAAACGGTTCTCTTCAGAGTCTTCATCGCGCTCCACACCAGTGCATGTGATGATAATGGGTGCTTCCGCACTTCGCTTAACCTCGACAGTCTTGAAGTTGATACCGCTAACTTTGACGAGTGGGTCAACCGGAACGCGCAAGAACGGGCTGCGTTGTGGTGCACTATCGCCCTCACTGTCTGCTGTCGCCGACGATGTTGTTAGCGAGCCAAACAAGGCCGACTTCTCCACAGCATTCTGGAGACGATTACGGATTTCTTGAACGGCCACTCGTGGTGGAAGCTTCCACATTACGTCCACAAACTCCTGACCGCGAAGAAGCTGATCGACAATGTCGCTCTGGATCGTGCTGCACGTTGTGTGCTCCTTGAACTGCGACAACGTCAGCAACAATCGCTGGCGCAACGCATCAAAAGTACGGCGGCAACTTGTATCTTCAGCCATGACGGTCAGCCCCCAGTAGAGATCGTAGCAGAAGCGAACGTCACACTTGGCCTGCCGAATCAGTGCTTGACCGAGGTGGCTGTTAACCGCATTGTGTTCGACGCTCAAGCTATGCAAGAGCACGGGTAGGAAGCTGAGCCATTCGTTGTCGGTGGCTGACTTGAGCAGCGCCTCCACGCACAGGCGACGCAGCTTGCCATTGCGAACGTTCTCATCCGACAGCATTTCGAGTGCGTCCACGCTTCCCATCTCGCTTTGACACAGTCGCGAGCACATGGTCAGCATGCACTTGTGCTGCCGCGGTTGTTCGATCAGCTTGAGCACTTCACGCACCAATGCTGCATTCGCTGGGTTCGTGTCTTCGTCCTCGCTTTCGGCGCGGAAGTCGATAGCTTTGACAAGTTGCAGGATCCACTTCGTATGACCACATAGGAAACCTCGATTGATCACCAGCAGCATCTTCTCTCGGTCTGACAGGCGATGTGTTGGCAGGTAGTATTGGATCTGCCGGAACGTCGACAGACACATGATCGACGCGCGGTGCCACTTACGGCACACTTGGCCCAGCGTCCGCAGCTCCTTCAGATTGAATTGGCACAGCTCAAAGACCTTGACCGTGTTGTAGTGATGGCGTCGCTGCTGCAGTGCACAAGCACAGTCATCGCAGACACGCTGCAGCACGCTTCCCGCAGGCACGTGCGACGACACGAACGAGCTCGTGGACGGCGCGCCGGCCATCGGGTTGCTGCCTGCGCGGTTTCGACACGGCGTGAACTTGGAGATGACCTTGTCGCGCTGCAGGCGCTCCACATCCTTGAGGAAGCGCTCTTGCTGCGCTTCCGGCGTGAGACGCTGCGTGTGCTCCATGTAGGTCGCGTGGTTGGCCGCATGGTTGCTTTGCTCGCTGCTGCTGCTCGGACTGGCGTACGACAGCACGTACCAACTGAGGTTCCCAATCATGTCGCTCGCATTCGAAGTGATGGCCGTGTACGACGACGCGTGCGCCACCGGCATGGACTCGTAGTCACCCGGAATGACCACGCGTTGACTGGAACACGCATTGCAGAAAATGCGACCGCACGCGCTAATCCACCACAACCACGCGTTACATTAGCAACCCAATCCATGTCGACAGCGCATCCACATCAAGACCCAACAGTACCGGCAGTGGTGCTTGCGCACCATGAGCGTGAACAGCGTGTGGCATTTGAAGCACGCGTTGACGGCGTCGTCCTGGACCCACGACGACAGGCGGCGCGGCTGCACAAAGCGATACATGTCCTGGCCGCCCACGTGTCCGTCGTCGCCCGTGGCCCATTCGTCCTCGGACGCCGTGTCCGACAGCTTCGTGCCTCGGCTGCTCGGCGTGTCAGCGAACGCGTCGTCGTCACGCTCTTCCAACGACTCGTAGACCGAGCCCAGGGAGTGCGTGCTGGCAAAGCCACGGCCAGGACCAGCTCCAGCAGCGCCATGGCGCTGGCCATTGCGCGCACTGGACGCACGCGACGGTGGCGGCGGCGGACGCCGTCGCTGGGTCTGCCAGCTGCGCGCTTCGAGAATCTGGGAGAACGACAGGTCGACGGCGGCGCCGGCCGTCGCGTACTCGCGCTCGTGGCGCCCGAGATGGTCCATAGCGCGTGGTGGCGAGCACGGATGGAGCTGAGGCGATGGAGGGCAAGAAGAGATCAACGTTTGGCGTCCAAGTTGGTCGATCGAGCTCCAAATGCGTGCTCAATGCGCTGATGTTCTCAACAGCTGTGCATTGATCACGATATTTCGGACCTGATCAATAATAATTGCAGTTGTTGCAATCAATATAAAAACTCACTATACATGTACAGTATTGCAGTCCAGTATTCGAACGTTGTCGTCACATGACGAGCATCAAGTCAGCGAATGGCCATTGTAATGTGGTGAGGACTGCGGTGGTGTCGAAGAGCATGAGGTGGATGGAGCTGGTGTGTGCGCTTGGCACAGCACAAATGCCTGTGATTTGGTGATCGAGCGATTCTTGTGGCAGCTGGCGCTCGAGCATGATGGTGTGGAGGCAGTCGCCAGAGAGAGCGTCGAAGACCTCGACGCACGACGGTCGCAAGCGCGAGCAGATGACCAAGAGGTTGTCGTTCCCCCACCAGCACGCAAGCGTTGCACCGATCGTAGAATCTGGATTGTTCTTGGCTAATGCATCGAATTGGGGGGCGGGGCTCCATGAGCCAAGCTCATCGCGCTGAAGGACGTGCGAGTTGCCTTTGCGGGTGGCGAAGACGACGCGAAAGCTGTCTCTGGTAAAAGCGATGCTGGTGACGCGTGGCGTTGACGAGACATGCCGGAAGAGAGCAGATCCAAAGGACGCCACAGCATGCGATGCTCCGGTGAGGATCTCGAAGATCACCATGCGGCCATCAGCAGTGCCCACAGCGACGGCCTTGCCGCACGGCGCGAATTGGACACAGCTCACGGCAACATCCGACAGCTCGATCGCGATCGGCTGAACAATAGTTGTTGGCTCTGAGGAATCATCGAAAGGGACCTGGAACGCGTATAAGTGCACACCAAGCATCGTCGCAGCCGCGACAAGGTAGTACGAACCGGAGCTGCTTGTTGTCGTCATCATGTCGATGCTGGAGGCGCTACATCGGAGCTGGAAGGAGTGCTGACTGGCACTGCTGGTCGAGTGGAACGTGAGCGTGTGATTTTGCACCACAGCGACATATGCGCCATCACTCGTCCCGGCATGGCACACGCTTGATGATGATGAATCGATTGGCGGTGGCAAGATTGCGTGCACAACAAGTGACAGCGTCGGTTCGTGGCCATCGGCAGCGACTCGGAGGACGACAACTCGACCATGCTCCGCCACGATGCTGACGTACGTGCATCCATTCACACTCTTGGTGGAGATCGCATTGTTCCACGCTGGGAAGGCAGCGAACGCGCGTGGCAGCGCCACGGATCTGGCCGTCACCTCGGATGTTGCCGTGGTCATGCCATCCAACAAAGATATCCGCCAAATTGGTGGATCGCCCGCTCGGTGGGTCGTCCACCACATTCAGCTCGTGCGGTTAGGGACCTTTGAAATTCATAATACCCTTTTAAAAAGTTGCCGCCAAATGTTCCTCCACATGGTTGTTTGAGGATCGCGTCACCTCCAGAACTCGAATTCGCCACCATCCGTGCGACAAACACGTGGTGGGTGGGTCCGACCGTGATACTTTTGTTGCAGTTTGTCAACAAGTCAGAGTCAGCAGCTGGTCGTGGGATTTTGCGACCGCCTCCTTGGTTGCGCAATAAGAGGCGGTTGGCCACACTATTGACGTGGAGAGTTGCAGCACAGTTGCACAATCAGGGTGACATGGAGGGTGCGGGTGCGTGTCCAACGAGAAAAAAGGCGGAAGATGGCTTGAAGGTACAGCCGAGGTCGCATGTGGGTGCCAGCGCCAGCACCACAATCGGAACGGCAGTGACTTGGCAACGGCTCCTCACTGCGGAAGCCGACATGATCATCAGACAATGCACGCGGCGGGTGCCGCAGGCGCTTGCCGCGCACGTGCCGGGCACGAAGCGGGCTCTGCCAACAGCCGTGCTTGCTAGTGGCCACGTCACGCGATTGTGCGCGGGTGGCCTCCACACACGAGCAGGTCCAGTCGGAGGTTCGGATTCGCATGCACACTTCCAGCAAGCGCACGCGTTTGCATGGATCGCAAGCGCCTCTGCGTGCGCATGTGCGTGTGCGGCCTCGGTGTGGAAGGAGGAGGCGAAATGCGACGCCTTGGGCTTTCATGGGGGCAGTTACGACGACGATGGCGAGTACTTTGACGCGCATTATGACTCGAAGAACCTGTTGGGATCGGGTACGTTCGGCATAGTGCTGTGCTGTGTGCACAAGCGCGATGGGAGCCTGAGCGCGGTGAAGATGGTGCAAGATTTGACTGAGAGCGAAGCCGAAGTGCAGCGGGAGATCGAGGCTCTGCGCTTGATCAAACAGGAAGGCGGACACGAAAATATTGTGCGCTACAACGGCGCGTACCGCCACAATGGCTTTCACTACATTGTGACTGAGTTTGTGGACGGTGAGACGCTGTACTCGATGCTGCAGCAGCGCCAGCGGCCGTTTGATGAAGCAACTTCCCTGCAAATGGTGGTGCAACTCGGTTCAGCGCTTTCGTTTCTCAAGCAGACGGAAATCATCCACCGCGATCTCAAGCCAGACAACATTATGGTGCTGCGGGATGGCGACAGCGACAACGTGAACCTGAAGATCATCGACTTTGGATCCGCTGGTACTTCTGGTGAACAAAATCGCGAAATGAGCCTGTCGGGGACGCGTTGCTACTTGTCCCCGGAGGTGCTTCTCAACGGAGAAGTCTCGCATGCGATGGATGTGTGGTCACTGGGGTGCATTTTGTATATCTTGCTGTCTGGGCGCCATCCGTTCGACCTTACAGGCGTGTCCACGGAGGAGCAGATCGTGGCGCGCATTTCCAGCGAGGCCGTGTCGTTCGACCTGCCGGTCTGGCAACACGTGTCCAGCGATGTGAAGAAGCTCATCGTGCGCTTGTTGGAGAAAAACCCGCGCGAGCGCCTCACCGTCGACGAGTTGCTCGCTCATCCAGCAATTCTCCAAGCACAAGCAGCCACTCCATAACCAGCGAGTGCAAGGCCAACTTGAACGTGGCATTCGGTATTTTAGTGGCATCGAATGCATATTTATTGGGTCCCTCAGCAAAGAAATAAATAGTTTTGTGGCGCGTTCAGTATACTTATTGTTGTTATCTCAATACTGGCGTGTGGAGGAAACCCAGCGCAATAATGGTGGGTGAGCTGAGCTGAGCGTGTGTGGTGCGACGATGCGAGGAGTGACGACGCTCACGCTCTCACGCTCTGGTGCTGTGGATGTACAGGAGATTGAGTCGGCTGTTGACGCCTGGCGGTATCAAGGGCGCGTGCGCGACGCGGTGCAGCACAGCGAGCAACTGAGCAAGGAGTTCCCCGTGCACTTGATCAAGCCACTGCGCAGCGGATCGCGCGCCAAGTACTCGGCGGAGCAGGACGAGCATGGCAGTCGAGCGCACTTCCTTCATCTCCTGCAGCAACTTGATAGCGAAGAGTACGGTGAACCCGACCGCGGTGCGCGTCTGCTGCCGCCAGTCGAAGAGCACGACCACTTGAAGGCCATCCAGAAGGTTCATCGGGACCTGGCGCGCCGGCTGCAGAAGACGCTCAACTCCCACTCCGCGTCCAACGGCGCGTTGATCGGCAAAGCAGATCGCCGCTTCCGGCCGGAAGATTACGTGAAGCGATACAACCGAGCGGTATGAAGAAGGCTTGAGCTACTTGCAGTGCGTTGTACGGTATCAGGGCTGACTCGGATGCTTGCTTTCTGCAGATTCGAATGGCAGGCCCGTATGATGGCAAGGCGCTTCCTCCAACAAAACACAGCGATGAGATTGAACGCTTGGAAGCGCAGTTGGAGAAGCATCGTATTTCGCGGTCAAAGGAGGAGCTGGATGAGTTGTTCTATTCACGACTGGCAACTCGCGAGACCAACGTGAGTGCCACAAACGCGATCGAGGAGTTGCTTGAGTGGATGCTGACTGGAGGGGTGCGTGATGACAGGTGATTGTGGAAGAAGTGTTGTCTGAATTGCTGTTGGAAACGTCAGTGGAAGCCTATGAAGATGCCGAGAGGGCTCTCCGTGGACGGGAGCTGCCGCCGGAGCAGCTGCGCATTGTGCAGGATGCATTGACGTCCGGCCCTGATAGCCGAGTACTGATCGAAAAGTACAACGTGAACATCACCCGTCGCCATCTTCAATGCCTCCTGCCGATGCAGTGGCTGAATGACGAAGTCATCAACTTCTGGTTCCAGATGCTCAACGACCGCGATGTCGAGCTTGTCAACAGCGGTGTCCTCGCCAAGCGATCTCATTTCTTCAACTCGTTCTTCTACACCAAAGTGTCGGAGAACGGATATAACTTTGTCAACGTGCGGCGATGGACACGCAAGATCGACATTTTCGCCATGGACAAGATTTTCGTCCCAGTCAACCTCTCGAACGTCCGTACTTGCGTTGTTGTTGTTGTTGTGGCATGTATTGCAGCATTAGCTGACTATGTGGTGTTTTGCAGACACATTGGTGCTTGGCGGTGATCCACATGACCGAAAAGCGTATCCAATACTACGACTCGATGGACGGCAGTGGCACCAAGTGCCTGAACGTGCTTCTCAAGTACGTACCTCGTCATCCGTTGCGTTGGTGAAAGCCAATCCACTAATCGTACATCTGCTGGTTAGATACTTGCACGACGAGTCCGAGCACAAGAAGAAACAGAAGTTTGATGAAGAAGGTTGGGAGCTGGTGGAATCGACACCAGAGACGCCACAGCAGCAAAATGGGTCGGACTGCGGTGTGTTCACGTGCATGTTTGCCGATTATCTCTCTCAGAACATGGTAAGCGAACACAAAAGAACGGCAGTTGCCATCAGTGCTAACGGATATTTTCTGTGTCGCAGCCGCTGACATTCTCCCAGAAGGACATGGAATTCCACAGACATCGCATGGTGCTGCATATCGTCGAAGGCTCGCTCCCGCTGAACGAGGATCTGTAGCATGCTGTGCCCGACACGACCCACATTGAATGAAGACAGCGCGTACAGACGGGAAATGGTGTGTTATTTCTCCAGGGCATAGATAATAGCTTTCTACAAACGCCAACGCCAATACAATCGCCATCGTGGCTGCGCTTGTGACTGACATCGTTTCCATCCACGCAGCAACAGCTCACTGCTCGCTGCTCATGCTCATGGTGCTGGCGCTGGTTATAAATTCGATCATATCCACAGCGACCTTCTCGGGGCGCGAGCGCCTTCGCTTATTTCACCGTGAAGCCCTCAGCGCGTAGGCACGCCTTGTGAGCTTCAATGACGTCGGCGCAGTTTTCTTCGCCGTTCTGCACGACACACAGGTCGCGCACCTTCTTGGTGTCAGGGCACGAGCAGCAGATCTTCTTGCCCGACTTGCCCAGCACGGGCGCGGCAGTGGTCTTTACGTCGTCTTGGCCTGGCATGTTCTTTGAGCGAATGAGCGAATGAGCCAACCTCACCAGGTTGAGCTTCGTGACCACTCGCGCCACCTCACTGCGTCACAATGGACCTCACCCTTTGGACCAATCAAACGGTACGCTGTACCTTCGTCACTGATCATCTGGTACGCTGTACCTTCGTGACTGGCACACTCATAGTGGTGCGACTTGGCACAAAGACACGAATTCAGGCGCTCAGTCAACAATCGAGAATGCTGGTGCCCCGAAACTCGAAGTGGGTCAGTCGCACAAGGTGAAGGTTGGCCCAACGACCCGCGATAATCAATGTTTTTTTTTCGAACAAATCAAATGGAAAAGGAAAAGAAAGTATCAATTTGTTGCATCCATGTTTCGAATAAATAACGCGATTTCGCCATGCCCGCCTGCGCCGGCAATGCCAATGCTGCTGAGACGGCATATGCGACCGACCAGAACATCCTAGCGCACACATACAGCACGCCACACAACGCGGCTGCCGCTCGAACTATTCGCAGAAAGCGCAGTGGCCTTGCTCCTTCCAGCGACCACAATGCACACAAAAGCTGCCAGGCACGCACGGTCGCGACAGCCAGTCCTCGTGGTCCTCTTCAATGTGCTCGAGTAGTGTTGACCGCCGTCGGAAAAGCAGCCCGCAATATGTGCAGTTCTCGTGGAAATGGTCGTCTTCGGGCCGGGCTGATGCATCATCCGTCAGCTGCATTACAATCGCGAGCGGAACATCATCGAGCTGGTTCACTTCCTCGTCTTGGACAAAGATGAGGTCACTCCCAGTCACCAACGGAGTCAAATTGGCGTGTGTCGGCGACGAGGACGACGACGAAGATGATGACGTGGCCTCTTCACGGATCTGCTGCCGTTCTTCCTGTGGAACAGCACGCATGCGCAATGGGAAGAGCAGAGACGGCTGGTTCTTCTTCTTCTCCATCGTGAGAAAACCAATGGCCTTAACGAGGTCACGGGTGCCACCCAATGGGAATGTCTGGCTAAAGCCAACATACATGGATGATCGGAAGCAACTCGCCAACGTAAACTTGGACAGCGTCGTCAGTCGCTTGCCGTCCAAAATCTGAATCTGAAACACTGTTTGCTCATCGCGCGTGTCGGACCAACGCAAATACTTGGACATGCGCGTCGCTCGCAAGTACTTGCCCGAGGCGACGGACAGCACTTGCACTTTCATTCCATCCAAAATCGAACGCTCGGGCACTTCGTCCACAGGCACAATGCGCACATATTCATTCGCCGTGTCGTCGCAGTTCGCATCATCAAAGCACGGCGCCACATTCTCGCGCTCAGTCTTCTTCACATACGCCGGGTACCCTTGCCAATAGAACTGCAGAGCTACTTGGACGGTCGAGGTCACTCGCCGCGGCAGCGCCGCACTGGTCGTGGATGTGGTCATTAGGCTTGGTCGTTTGCTGTTGTTGTTGTTGTTGTCGCCGTTGTTTGCAAGATGAGTAGCTGTGTGGGTTCCTCTTGCGCTCGGAGATGGCACTTTGTCACTGACGCTCGTCGCAGACCCAGTCCAAGACGCATGCACTGATCGGTGCGGCACAGGAGAGGCCGGCGGTGGACGGCGGTCCGAAGCAACCAAAACCCGCCTGGGATGGGCCGCCCGCCTGACCTCAATACAGGGCCACCGCGCGCAGCTGATTGGCCAGCTGGGAAGTTGAAGTTCGCGTGTGTTCACGCCGCGGAAAGGTTCGGCCGAGTCCCAAGACGCCAAAACGCTTGCGCGAACGGATGTTGCGACGGCTCGAGCGCGTGCTTCCAGCAAGTCTCCATAAAACCAAGCGAGCAGGTGGCTGGTGGCCCTGCAGAGCTGCTCGGCAGACCCAGCGCAGGCGCCGGAGAACTGTGTGGTATCGATTTCTTTATTTTTCCGACGGACGCAAATGAAAATATTATATTGTTGCGCAGGCAACTCTCCTGTCAACGAAATTTTTCTCGATTTGTGATTGGCTTCCGAGCGACGATAGCAGATGGCGCTTGCGAGAAAATGTGTGCGAGTTAAGCGGGCACGCCAGTGATTGATGTGTGACGTGAGATGATTGCAACACAGACTTGCGCACTGCGAACAAACGCGCGGGATTGTTAGTGTTGGCGCTTTTGTCGCAACTGCAACGTATGTGATGCCCGGCGAAGAAAACCGAACGTCAAAGGGGTGCACATTCCGTTGTGCGGAATCATCATCAACGTGGTCTTCTCCAGATTTGCAGCCAAACTTGATGAAACTGATGTATAATCAAGAAGCAACGGCGATCTTCTGGCGTTTGGGTCTCTGACCGTGACCGTCTGGCGTTGCGGCCGGATTCCGGTCAAATGTTCCAGTCACTGGAACATTGGTGGTGGATGGCAGCGCGAGGCACACACATTATCGAGATCGAACGCAGTTGAGCGCGGCTTACAACCCGGTAGTAGTGGGCTCCAGGTGTGTATCTACCCCTGTGCGTGGGGTACACATGAGGTAGACACGCTTCGCGGTGGAGGTACCTTGGTGAAGAATCTGTAGCGCCGATGCGGGTTCATTAGCCCCCTCCCAAAAGCCAAGTGCTCGATGCGATGGCGTCACCGAGCTCAATCGCGTGATGGCATGCTGCAATCGCACCCATTTTTTGATGGATGTCCAAACATTTTCGCGCTTCTCTTTCTTCCTCCCATTCTTTCTTTTCTCAATCGCTGTGACCATTCGCCCAAGGGAAGGAAAAGCATCAATAACTTTGTGACGCGTTGCATATTTATCTGCGAGAAATTCCTCGGGTTGTTTTGTAGCCTGACAGCTTGAGTGCAGCTTGTGTGATCACCAACATGGACGTCTGTTTGTCATGTGGTGCCAGCATCTGGGCGGATTGCAGCTGTGGGTGTGCTCTGCCTGAACACTGAAGCTGGCATTCCCTCAACGCAATCATCCAAGCATCCCCTTCAAGTTGCAGAGAAGGCACGTGAGAGAGCTCGATCTTAGGAGTGGGAGACACCACACCAGCCAGCACAATCCACTGCTGCTGTTCCTGGAGCTTGACATTTGCGTCCTCCATCAAGAAATTGACGCGATGATGCTGCAGTGAGTGCTATGACTGCGTGTCGGCATGAGCAGCACGTTCCCGATTAATGCCAACACACTACTTCAATCTTTGCCAGCTGCTGCGTTGCGACGTCAAAACGAAGTCTTGTGGCATGGAAGTCGGTGGGACCATGTCGTCCTCCAGACAAGACTGCCGAACAGAGAGCGCGTTTGGTTGGCAACTTGAATGGACACAGCCCGTCGTGTACCACTGGCTTGTTGTCCCGAAACATCATCTGCTCACAACGGAAGGCGTTCATGCAGAGATCCGTTGAGCAGGTGACAAAAGCACCATCAGATTGTTTGGCGCATCCATCCAAACTGCCCCATGTGAGCATGGAGCATCGCGAAGGTTGGTCGAAGTGAAGCACACGACAAGGTACAGTGCGATATCATAGAATTCAATATTTTTGTGTGGTCAGCAACGACAGCTGAGTGGCTGGTTGTTTGTGACGAGGCTATTGCAAGCTCGGGCATTGCGCACAGGTGCGCGTGTGGGTCCGAGTGTCCAGCCATCGTGTTGCTGAGGCGGCTTTGCGCCAACCACCCCATTACGTTGTTGACCACAGCCATTTGCTGGCATGTGCTCACCGCCGCACCAATTTCCCAGCTGCTTCCTCGGCGATCTTGCGCACAAAGCGCGGCTGGTGGAGATCAGCAGGCGCAGAGTTGCCAGATCGTCGTCACCGGACGAGCTGATGCTCTGAGCTTGCTGCTTCCATCGCCACCGGCGACTCGCCACACTGTGGAGTGTCCGGAAGCAGATGAGCAAGTTCTAGCGCCGCCTGACTGCTTGCCGGAAGAGTGCAACAGGAACATTAGGGATCATCTAAGTTAGACGTCTGCTTGCACTTGTCGGGTTAGACCATTCAACCCGCCAAGTGCAAGCAGACAGGTGCGCATACTTAGCAACGAGAGCTGCTGACAGAGGGCTCGGTCACAGTCTCGCCACTGGCGAGTCGCCAGCCTCGAGAGCCCGAACGGGTGCCACACGCAAATGATTGAACGTGGTGGAACAGAAGCTCGTGCAAGAATCCAACAACGTGCCTCGATACATATGCGGTCCTCGAAGAGAAGCGGGATACCGACGCTGTTCATGGCGTGAAGCCGCTGCTTAACCTGTACCGAACGCAACCATGACCGCCACCATCGTCGAGGAGGCTACTTCAAGCAGAATCATACAAACCTGATGGGTACGTGTGCGATCACTATAATATTATGTGACGGACACGGCTTGGAACATGCGAGTTATCAAAACAAACTCCGCTCGATTAAAACCAGCGTCGATGATGAATATTGCCATCTCGAGCAACTGACCATTTTGAGTGCACGGACTGCTAAAACACATATTCAAAATAAATATACTGTCGGGGTCGTTCGTACTTTTGTGGTCCACACAATTTGAGCTCGGGCGCATTTTGGTTCACAGTTGCTGGACGACACGCATGACGCTCGTCAAACTGCTGTACCGCGAGTTGTTGCGGACATGCCGGGTCTTTGACCAGGACGCTGCCCGGCGGGCGATGCTGTCCGCGCAATTGCTGCAGCCACTCGCGTCCAAGCAGCAGCCCGCGCCACACGTCGTGCTCTTCAACCGCCAACTCGTCGAGTTCCTGCGTGGTCGCTCGTTCTTCTGGCCGTCCCGCGACCAGCGCTCGCTCCGGCGCTTCGTGCAGGACAAGTTCCGCGCCTCTGGCGGCTCCATCGACACAGCGTTCCTCGCACTTAAAGTGCTCAATGACCAGCTCGCAGCCGCTGAGGAGCTGGGCGTGGAAGCCCCTGGTGCCTCCAAGCACCGCAAGAACTTGCGAGCATTGAGCGTCACAGAAGCCGAGTCAGTGCCACACGCGATGGATTGTTCGATGGACCAGCAAGCTGATGTTGATGGATTGTTATGTTGCTGTGTGTTTGATTGCAGTCGTGTGTCGCCCGGAGTGTTCCTGTTGGCGCACCCGCTCACTCGCGATCTCTTCAGTCGCTCCGTGATTCTCGTGACCGAGCACACCCAGAAAGGATCGACGGGCATTATCGTCAACCACCCGCTGGAGGCGTCCGTGATGAAGAGCTTCCGTATCCCTCCAGACGTGATGGAAACCATGGGCGCCAACAAGGTGCATTCGGGCGGACCAGTGCCATCGAGACATGCAGAGGTGAGTCGACTTTGAAATTCAAGTTTGATGGGTTTGATCTGCAGCTGACGGACCTCCACTCCATGCATCCACGTTTACTACCTCAAGATCCTTCACGCTCACGAAGAGTTCGGTGGCAAGACCATCAGCCTGCCGACCAACTTCGACCAGCCGTCAGCTGAGCGGCTGTTCTTTGGCGCTGACGTCACCGCCGCATCCGAGGCGATCAAAGATGACAAGATCTCGGCGAATGACGTCATGTGGATCAAGGGCATGTCTGGCTGGAGCCCGGGGCAGCTGGAAGGCGAGATGCGCCGAGGCGCGTGGGTGGCAGTGCGAGCGCCTCTATCTCTAGCGATCCACGCCAAGCGTGATCTGTGGGAGGAGCTGATGACTGGGCTTGGCGGCGAGTACCAGGAGCTCGTGCGTATCCCAGACCTGGGTGGCTATGAGTTCGAAGATGATGATACTGAAGATGAAGACGACAATGACGACCACCGCGTGCCCGAGGCACGGTAGCTCGTCCATGTCAGACATTGGAATGCTAGGCTTGGTCCTTATACATGCGAACACTCATAGAAGCATAAATCAATACTAGTATTACCGTCGGTGGATTATAGGATTCGAGACGATGATGCATAAACGACACTGGCCTGCTCATATTGACGCTGGAACCTACCGGAATCGCTGGGAAAGCAGCGGGCCCGTTCAGCCGACGTACTCGCGCAAGTGCGCGCGGCAGGAATTGTTGCCAATACCTCCAATACCGAAGGCAGGACCCACACGCGCAACACGCATGAGGGACGACTTGACGTACTCGCGTCGGATGAACTGGAGACGGGTCTGCCAGTCAGCCACGCGGTGGTTATAAAGATCGAGGCCGAGCAAATGAAGCGGCGTCGAGAGCAGCTGGACGGACACAGGCGTCGCAATCTGCGCCACAGTCATGCTGGTGCGTTCACTGACGCCGAGGTTCTCCAAGTGCTTAGCGACGATTCCAGGGGCATGGAAGCAAGACGCGACTGTGAGTGAGTCGCGCACAGCAAACAGCCCCATCGAGGCCAGCGGGAACGGCGCAGGCTTGATCACGCCAAACATGCGCGCAAACGCGCGATCCTTGGCGATGACGGCCGTCATGTTGACAAGCGTCGTGCCGGCGAGCTTGACGGCATGGCCGTCGGTCTCGTTCCACTCGTGATACGTCTGGATGCCGTTGGCCGTCACGTACGTGGCCGCGTAGAGGCCAAAGATCCACGCAAACTCGCGCGAGCGCACGAATTGGATCGGGTTCTGCACCATTGACGTGGACAACGCCTTGAGCGCTTCCCTCAACGTGCGTTTACCACTGGCATTCTCGGCGACGGCACGGTCGACAATGGTGATGAAGGGTGACACACCGAAAGAAGCGATGGCGGCAGACACGGCGTCAACGCCCCAGTGCTTGACCAACAGCGAGATGGATGCATGATCGGCGCGGTCAACGAGGACTTCTTCCATCTGCTGCGAGATGGCGTCGACGGCAGCGATCGGGATGGGAGTGGCGAGGGTGTCGAGGTCAGGTATCATCGTGGCGAGTACGAAGCGAACCAAGTGGGCAACACGCAGCAAAAGAGCAAGTGGATATCAGCGTCGTGCAAACGGGCATGGGCATGGGCATCTTGTCCGGGGCAACACTCACATGGCTCGGCCCGTCGGGAGAAGACGAGCAGGAGAGCGAAGCGCGAGCCGATCTCGAAGGCGTCCGAACAAGATCCGCACCGAGGGATCAGACAGCGAGGACGCAGGACGGCGACCAATGTGCGTCGAGCACGCAGATTCCAAATGGCCATGGACGCAGGGCTCGTAAAAATGGCGATCTTCGCCTTTGTCATCAACGATGGTCGGGCCAGGCCAGATAAGGGCGCTGGCCACTGGCCACTGGCCACTGCCACTGTCAGGTTGTAGGTCATCGAGTTGACGAACATGAACGAATTCCAGAGACACGCGCTGCGGGCCCGTGATTGGCTGGCACCACCACATGAAAAGACGCGACGGTGATGGATACGGCTGGGCCCCCGAAATAGCAACTCAGCGCACGCACTTACGCGACGACGTCACTGGGTGACATCACCAGCGTCATCGCCGAGCTGGTCGCCAAAGGACACGGACGATTACGCGAGCTCCAGGTCAGAGAGCGAGGACGTCGTACGATGAAGATAGGATCGAGCATCTGGACTGCGCGACGATCCCGCCGGTGACGTTGGATCTGGGCACAAGAGTCGTAAGATTCTCCGCATGCGATTGCGGCTGATGAGTGGATCTCGCACTTTAATGTGCTCAGCACTTTAGTGCGGATGGGGAACAGCTCGTAGTTGTGTGGCGCAGTGTGCGCGAGTGTGCAGGTTGTCGGATGTATGTGCCCATCGAAGCCGCAGCACGGACACGCAGCGCCGCCACCATTAGCTGGAGGACTGATTGGCCCTTCGGCAGTGCTGTGCGGTCTGCGAGGGATGGATCAATGCACGCCGCGCAATCGGTTGGTAAAGCATGCGTCGACATATCGCGCTCGCTCTCCCGTTGTCGCATTTACGTTTGCATTGTCTTTTGTGACTGCGAACGTGAATGCTGCCTTGGTTTTCCGCGGTTTTCGAAGTAGCTTGAGGGAGTCGGTGGTGTCGGCTATATATTCCATTTCCTAGCGTCGGTTGGTGCCGGAGGACAACGCCGGGAACCAAGAGAACACGGGACGAGAATGGAAGAGTTTGATGCACTGTTGGATGACTTGGTTTCGCCGACCTACGCTGACAAATGGGCCAGCAAAGACGCCACAGCGTTGGATCTCCTCATCGCGGGAGATGTCGATGGCCTTCGGCATTTGCTGGCGCTGTCACCGTCGATGAGCGTCAATGCACGCCACCCGACGAGCGGACGCTCCTTGCTGCACGATGCCGCCGCGCACGGTCAGAAAGAGATTGTCAAATTCCTTCTGCAAGACACGGAAGCCGATATTTTCCTGCGCACGATGCTGGTGCGTAAGCGGCTGTGCTCCAGCACGGACGGAGTGTTCGTATGACGGTGGTGGTTGGCGCACAGGGCCGCTGCACGGCATTGCACCTGGCAGTCATGAACAACCATCGCGCCATTGTGTTTCTGCTGCTCAGCCATGGTGCAGACTCCCTCAGTCGCGATCGGTAAGCGACGAATAGCGTGCGTTCTAGGATTTCGTTCGAGCTGTCTGGCACGTTCGATCTTGTTTTTCAGATTCGGCTCAACTCCTATGCATTACGCCAAGTCCATCAGTGTCGCGAAGTTGTTGCTGCAATACGGCGGAGAACTAACAGCCAATAATTACGTACGCGTGTGGTGCTGGCCTGCTTGCCATTGGGAGGAAACTAGTCGGCTAACATGGATGACCTAATGCATTCAGAAACGCAAGAATGCGCTTGAGTGCATCCTGGCCGAACTAGCGTTGATAGATGACACAGACGAAGAACAGCAGCTCCACCGCATTGAGTTCGAGAAATTCCTGAAATGGCATGGAGAAAACGAGTATAAAATCAAGCTCGCCAAGCTCCGCGAGCACAAGAAGGCCATCGCGGCAGAGCATGAAAATGATCACCTTCACCACCGCCATCATCATCACCACTCGATCCTCCAGCATCATCTGACGCCAGATCACGACCTGAAACAAGGCACAGGTGCCGAACATGGAAGCAAATCCAGCTCAGGAAAGGCCAAGACCTCACGGAACACAATCAACAGCAAAACTCCTGGGCAAACCAAGGTTAATCGCCGAGATCCGTCAAACCGATCGCTTCATTCGAACCAGTCTTCTATGTCAGGTTAAGATACATCGTATGTGTGTGTGTGGTTGGTCATTCCACGCGTTCCAGTAAGATGTAGTCTCGATGCTCAACTGTACGGTTCAGCAACGACAGCTCACAAGACAGCGTGCCCATGAACAGCAGCTGGCAGACGATGGCAAACGCCTCAAAGAACGCTTCCTGCACCGCTGTGAAGCCGATTGGATTGGGCCAGAATCCATTCACACACATGTACAGCAGCCCAACTGCATCAATACAAACGCCGTCAGTCTCGTGAAACCCACACAATCACAAATAAACGATCGTAGCCCTTACACATCATGGTGGACGCGACGCCGCTGTAGAGAAAGAACCGCCCCATTCGGTAGGCCGTGAGGATGTTGATGCGCTTGCAGCCCTGGAACATCGACGCTAAGGATCCTCTCGGTGGGCATGGCGGGTTGAACTTCACGCCCCCTTCGTCCGTCCGCAGCAGCTTCAACCGCGCTAGTTGCACGAAGATCATCGTGATCCACGCACAGACGAAGAACACGACCGTGAAGTTGATGTGCGCGTCATGGTGCGTCCTCATGTCCATGACAGCGAGGCCAAAAAGCGAGACCGCGGACGTGACGCCCGCCACGAGACAGCCACGAGCGATCCATTTCGCCACCGCGTCCGTCGTCATGGGCAGCCGCAAGCACAAGAACCAAAAGAACAGCAGTATGGTCGCCAGGATGAACAGCGCCGTGGAGCACATGCCGATGGTGAACGCGTAGCCTTCAGGCTTGAACGTCGCTGCGTACGAGAGCGTCGGGTACTCCTTGGAGCAGTCGAAGTGATGCGTGCACGCCAGCACCTCCGTGAGCACCATCGTGCTGATGCCCGTGATGGGGATCAGCAGCGCGATCACGCCGAGGCTGTCGCGGCTCATGATGGCCACCCTGCGCTTGCTCGGGGACGGCTTCTCTCGGTCCACGTCAATCACCGCCGCGTGGTGCACTTTGAGCGATCCGCGCCGTCGTTCCCGCGCGTCGCCGTCGTCTTCCGTGTCCAAGAACGCCAGGTCGTCGTCGCTCACGTCGTCTTCTTCGGGGCCACGGCCACGGCCACGGCCACGGGCGTCGTCGTCGTCGCTGCTGCTGCTGCTGCTCAGGTCCGAATCCACGTCGGACTGGGACACGTCGAAGGACTCGCTGGACTCTTCGTCGGATGAGCTTGCGATCGCGTGTCGCGGGGCGCTACCTGCGGCGATCTCGGCTTCGAGTTCTTCGCCAGCGCTGTGGGCGTCTTCACTGTCAAGGTCTGCGTCGTCCTCACTGGTAGAAATGTCGGACTCGCTCGATTCTGATTGGTCAAAAGCGAAGCGCACATCGGCCAACGTGGTGCCTTCGGGCAAGGGCACAATGGCTGCACGCGGCATCATGCCACGCGCTGGTGGTGCTGCTGGGCGCATGTGCTACGTGGCTGGAGAGGATGACAAGGATCGGCAACCAATACGATGCGAAATGTGCCCAAGAAGCAGAGCACTGCTTGCTCAAGCCCACGCCGACCTATTATTACGGCCACTACAGGATATATAGGTTGGCGAATTATATATATATATATGTGGGGGCTAGTGTATCTGTCTGAGGCGGCTGGGTTTTAGTGAGTGAAACGACAAGGCTAGCTGCTGAAGCCATTCGAGCTGTCGAGTGGGTTGGTTGGGCGTTGAGTTGTCCAGTGCAGGACCGGCGACGCTCTTCGCATTTCCTTGTTGTTGATAGAGGCTGCGGTGAAGCATGCAGTGACTTCCGCCAGCTTGGGATCTGACTTGGTTTCCACCCATCGCTGCAATTGCAAACCGAACTACGTCGATGTGCTTGGTCAACGCCAGGTGCGAGATATTTGAGATCCAGTGGATCGGCAGTGGTCATGCATTTGCCGCCATATCCTTCCTTCCTCAGTCCGCTAGAAGAGATTTTCGGCATGATCAAGAGCCGATTGTGGCATCGCCGTAAGGCATTCATGAAGAAGGCGCTCGCTGAAGAGGTTCTCCGGGTGATATTACTTTCACGTGGAGCATTTTCTACAAATGTCGAGACACCGCACCCCGGTGTTCACGCAGCAGCTGTACGAGTCATCACTCATTGGCGACGAAGCCGGTCTGTGCCCGTTGCTTCCAAACACTGTCGAGCTGTTGCTTGGCACTGACCTTCCAACCTGTCTACGACGAGTACACAGCTGAACTGTGTTCGGTGGTGGAGCGCTCCTTGGGTTGTGCACGTCTAACGCTGAGCGCATTAAGTGACGCGGTTGAAACGCAACTCAGTGTGATGCAGAATCCAGATGACTAACGTTCAGCAGTTTGAATTCGAAATTTTCAGGTCATTGATACATCTCGATAAATGTGCATGACATGAAGAACTTAGGCCGGCCGATGCATTTGTGTTGTCCTCGCAATACTGAGTCTGTCGTGCTCGACGCCATTGTGTAGTTGGTGGTGGAACCGTCCGAAACCGCGTCGTCGCTGAAATAACGACGCAAGCCCGCTGTGCGTACCGCCACTGCCTTGGCGGACCTACCAGCGCCAGTCGTCGAGTGACTAGCCGATGTACGCGCGCAAGTGCGCGCGGCACGCGTTGTTGCCGATGCCGCCAATGCCGAACGCTGGACCCACGCGCGCAACACGCATGAGCGACGACTTGGCGTACTCGCGTCGGATAAAGTTGAGTCGTGTCGTCCAGTCGGACTGACGGTGGTTGTACAGGTCAAGGCCGAGCAAATGAAGCGGCGTAGAGAGCAGCTGCACGCACACGGGCGTCGTAATCTGCGCCACGGACAAGCCTGTCTGGTCGCTGACGCCCAGCTTCTCCAAGTGCTTGGCGACGATCGCAGGAGCATGGAAACACGACGCGACTGTGAGTGAGTCGCGCACAGCAAACAGCCCCATCGAGGCCAGCGGGAACGGCGCAGGCTTGATCACGCCAAACATGCGCGCAAACGCGCGATCCTTGGCGATGACGGCCGTCATGTTGACGAGCGTCGTGCCGGCGAGCTTGACGGCATGGCCGTCGGTCTCGTTCCACTCGTGATACGTCTGGATACTGTTGGCCGTTGCATACGTGGCCGCGTAGAGGCCAAAGATCCACGCAAACTCACGCGAGCGCACGAATTGGATCGGGTTCTGCACCATTGACGTGGACAACGCCTTGAGCGCTTCGTTCAGCGTGCGTTTGCCGCTGGCATTCTCGGCGACGGCGCGGTCGACGATGGTAATGAAAGGTGACACACCGAAAGAAGCGATGGCGGCAGACACGGCGTCAACGCCCCAGTGCTTGACCAACAGCGACACGGGCGCATGGTCGGCTCGGTCGCCGAGCACGTGTTCCATCTGCTGTGTGATGGCGTCCACAGCCGCAACGGGGATCGGAGCGGCGATGGTATCGAGGTCAGGGATCATCGTGGCGCGTGGTGCGTGAACCGGGTGTGCAGGAAGCAGCAGAGAAGACAAAGTTGCGAGGTCCTGTACGGCGATCCCCATCGTCGCGTGAAGAAGATTGCCATAGCGGATCAGACGTAAGGGCTGCGGTGATGATGATGGGGGGGGAGGTAGGACGACGACCAGTCTCTGCGTATTCGTTGCCAAACGAGTGTGCGCGGAGTTGATAAAAATGGTCGCGCTGTGTTTGCCTCTGGCACACCACGGCCGCCATCGAAGCGCATCGTCGTTGGTTGACTGACGACGGAAAGCTCACCTGTTGGCCATTTACGATGCCCCTCGTGACGTGATGACGCGACCTATGTCGGTCGCCACTACGATCTTGAGGTCAGACGGCGAGCATAGAGGACTCCAGGAGTGCGCTGGGATGGAAGATGTACAGCGAGGACGTATGTGGTCACTATTCGCCAAGGATTCTGTGCGGGGTTGGCCATGCTGTCCCTGAGAGTCTGGATGTACTGGAGCTTGCATATCTGCCTGCCACTCGCGGTGGGATTGATACCAAAAGGGAGCCTGCAGTATGTCTCACTGGTATCTTCAATCGGGGGTGCTAGTTGATGACGAGGATCAACCATGCCACTGCCCTGCAATCATGCGCTACGTCGAGCAAAATGGGAATAAAATATGCGTCCATGGGGCTTGCATCGACCTTCGTGTGATGATATTTATTCTTGGCATCCGTTGCGGAGCTTGATCCGTCGGTGGGGTCGACGCCACATGGTCGGCAGAGCTACACCGCCAGGTTGCCGCGACGCGTGGGATGATCCATCCGACGCGATTTGGACTCAAGTATGCACCCGTGCCGACGCTGGCGCTCGAGTATGAAGAGGACGTGACCACCGGCGCCACCGCTTCGCTCTACGTCTACCGCGACGGTGAGAGGGGCGCCAAGCGTCCATTACAGAAGAAGCTGCATGTCGTCGAGCTGCCAGCACTGACGCGTACGTCTGAGCCGCACAAGGTTGTCGCGCAGCTGCAGAGGGACAATGAACGCTTCCTGGCACCGACCATCGTCAAGGAAGAGCAACTTCGACGACTGCTCCAAAAGCTCATCGATCACATCACCAGTGCCCGTGGAGACGTCGAGACAACGACCAACAATACGGATCTGACGCAAGACGGCCATGCGAAGGACGAAAGAGAAGAGCAAGAGGAAGAAAGACCGATGGAGGATAGCTTCTTGGAGGAATCGATGCCTGAGGCGTCGATGGAGGCATCGACGGAACTGCCCGCTGTGAAAGCGACCACCACGACTGCGTCTGATGCGGTGCTATCGCGTGGCAAGTTCTTGACACAGCAAGATGAAGAAGACGAAGACCAAGCACACAGCGACCACGAAGACGACGATCGGCAGCCCACGAAATCGTCTCCTCCACCAGTAGCAGGCGATGACAAAGACGATGACGACGTCACTGGCAAGCAAACAACAAAGAAAGAGGATGATACAGGCAGCGAGGAAGGCCGTGGTGGTGACATGGACGCGGACGCTGCCCAGGAGAAGAAGAAGGCGCTCAAGAGCGAGTCGGAGATCAGCGAGGAAGAGGTGCAGTCCGAAGAACTCGAGTACTTTTCCGAGGACGCGAGCGACGAGGACTCGTTCTAAGTTGTTGGGTCTTATTAGCTGTCAGGCTGTGCGCTAGGCTTCACGGCGTGCCTTCTTGCTGTAGTTGCTCGAAGAGCGACTTGATGTGTTTCAGGCTTTGTTTCTTCAGATGTCGCTCTCGGTCGATCTATAGGAAACGTGTACATATCACAACGGCGAATGCCAACCTCCACAAGAAAAAAGATTCGGCCGATTGGTGGTCGTACCTGAGCGAGCAGTACCCGCATATCGTGGTCATTTTGCTGGCACCGTTGCCTTTCCGCGTCCAGCTTGGCGCGGAGCTTTGCGATCTGCGCCGAGCACGCCTTCTTCTCTTCTGCAAGGGCGTTGTAGCGCTGCATCAGGTCGCTACGTTGTGCATCGAGCGCCATCCGGTGCTCGTCAGCGCGTTCTTCTTCCTGCACACGCAGCTGCTCGATGGCTTTTTCGTGTTCCTGAATCTGTTGGGTCAGTCGTTGCTGGAACCGCTCCTCTTGTTCGGTCAGCGCTGCACGCATACGTGTCATCTCCGACTCAATGATCTCAAGCGCCTCGTTCTTTCGTGCCAGCTCCTGCTCAGCTTGGTCAATTCGACCAAGCAGCTCTTCGCGTTCCTGCTTCCACTGAGTTTGACCAGCTATTAGCTCCTCCTTCTCGGCGACCAACTCGTCGTGCTTTGCCAGACTATCGTCCAGTGCAACTTCTAGGTCGTGGATCTGCTCGCTGAGGTCTGCAATTTCGTCGCGATGTTGTGCGTCAATCTCTCGCGCCGCCACTCGCAGCTCCTCAATCTGTCGTTGCTGATCTGCGAGCATCACTTCCTTCACGCGAACTGCTGCCTTCCAGTCGCCTTCTTTGGTGGACCACTGCGTAGCCTGCTCTTCCATTTGTGTCAGCTCTCCACGCAAGCGTGCATTCTCTACCTCCGATCGCTCGTGAGCATCTTCAAGCCCACGCAGCAATTTTGCTGACTCGTGCTTGGCCTCCAGCTCTTGTTGCAGCTGCTGCTTCTCGGTTTCCAACACGTGAACCTGCGCTTGTAGCTCTTGACGGACCCGTGCTTCGGCTCGTTCGGCTTGGCGCTGGTCATCATTCAGCATTTGCTTCAATTTCTCCAGCTCGTTCTGCAGCTGCAATTCACGTCGCGCACTTGCTTCCAGCGCTTTCTTGGCGCGAACACGCTCTCGCACAGCATCCTGCGCTTGCTGTTGCGCTTGACGGACACGATTCGCCAACTGCTGGTGCTCGCGTCGAAATTCGAGTTCCAGCTGGGTGATGGATGCTGCGAGTTGTTTCTCATGGAGCTGTTGCTGCTGTTGACAGAATTTGTCCAAACGGTCGGTGGTTTTACTGTGCTGCAGTTTGAGCGCATCAAAGTCCTCTGCTTGGGCGAGCAGTGCTTTTCGCAAGCGATGGATTTCGCTGTCCTTCTCGCTGACATTCTTGTATGTCGTCTCGATCGCTGTCTTGGCCTCATGCAACTGTGACTGTAGCGATTGGTGCATGATTTGGCTTTCCTGTGCACGCTCCTTCCACCGATCCACTTGCTCGCGCATCTGCACGGTGCGTTCTTCGTGTTCGCGCTTGAGCTGTTCAATGGCGCGCTCGATATCGCTGCGCTGGCGGTCACTCGCGGTGGCTCGCATCGTCGCTGCCTGCAGCTCCTCTGTCTTCTGCTCCAGTTGCTGTGTGCGTTGTCGACATTGCTCTGTCACGTCGCGAACACGCGTTTCCAGATTTTGACACTGGTCTTCAAGACGTCGCACAATGAGCTCGTGTTCGCGTGTCAGTTGCTGCTTGGCTTCGTCCACTCGCGCCTTGACTTCAGCAGCCTCCATTGTTGTGGCCTTCTCCGCTTGCCGAGCCTGAGCAGCGCTTTGTTCGCGCTCTTTCTTCAGCACCATCTTGGACAGATCAACCATGAGTGCCCCCGCTTTCGTGGCACGTTGCGTCATGGCAGCGAGATCTGCCTGAAGCCGCGCCACTGTCGCCTCCAGCTGCTGCTGCTGCTCGTGGAATTGTCGTTGCTGCAACAACAGCTCGTTCTCCTTCTGTAGCAGTTCGTTCTTCAATTCCTGGCGCTTGGTCAGCTCGTCCTCGAAAGCTACGTCCGTGTTGGTCGACACGTCTTTAATCAACACACGTGTGACCACCGGAGGTCCGACCGTCGGCTCGTTCTTCCCAGATTCAAGCTCCTGTTTCTGCTTCTCGATCTGCACACGAGGACTTTCCGGCTCTGGTTGCGGCTGTGGATGAGTCTGTGGTGGTGATGGCGGTGGCGACGGCGGTGGCGACGGCGGCGGTGACGGAGGCTCCCCCAGCTCTTCCCTCGACCGCCGCATCTTGGCGAGGCGTCGGACCGACTGGTATTTCGGCATCTTGAGCATTGTGAGCTGACGAAGAAAGTCGGCGTCCTCTTCATCCAGCGTTTCCAATGCCGGCAGCACTTGAATCACTGCTGCTGGGTAGTCGGGGTCGCCACACACTGGGTTGGCGTGCTGGGCGTCCTTTGCCTGAAGACGGAGGTGAACCAGCGCTTTACAGTGCTGCAGTGGCACAAGATCAGCCAAGCGCGCAACGTCATTGTCCCGCAGATCAAGGTACCGCAAGCGTGGAAACTTGACGGGACGCGTCCAGCCGTCCAAGGCCGCCACGCGGTTGTGCGCCAGCGACAGCTCCACGAGCGCCGGCAGGCGAGGGAAGCCACGTAACGACGAGATGCGATTGACGGAGAGGTCCAGTATCCGCAGGTGCAGCAGCGGTGCTAGCGATGCCAGTGACGATTCCTGCAGAGATCATTCAAATGCATCCCGTCAGTCCATCAACAGTCCGTCAGTTGGAGCCACAAGCATGATCAGACACGCACATGGATGAAGTTATTGGAGAGACACAGCTCGACGACGTTGGTGAACACCTCAATGCCTTCGATGCTCTCAATGGCGTTCCCGTGCAGGTTCATCTGCTCGATCTTGTCTTCGCCGTCGTCCAGGTCCGGCTGAGCAAGATCATCATCATCATCATCATGACGGACGCGTCCATCAACGACTGCGTCACAGAACCATACACAGAGCTCCACGCGCTTACCAGGTTGTCCAGCGATTCCAAGCCACAATTGACGCAGCTAAGGACGCGCAAGTAGCTGGCATCGGATTCTTCGCCATCTTTACGGTCGTTTGTTGCCGTGGCAGTGCTCACCGGCGCGTCGTGTGTCGTCATCCACGCTGCTGGCGGCGCATATTCCGGATTCAAATCCTCGAAAGGTGGCGCCGTTGACGATCACTCCATCAGCTCGATTAAGTTCGAAATATTGTTCGCCAATGATTGGGAGGACGGTCCAATTATTCGGCGTCAGCAACCATTTCTTTTCTGGTTTTGTGGTTTGTTGCAACGAAAACCGGTCGGAGGAATGGAACAGCTCATG
Source organism: Lagenidium giganteum (assembly GCA_002286825.1). NCBI lineage: Eukaryota > Oomycota > Peronosporomycetes > Pythiales > Pythiaceae > Lagenidium > Lagenidium giganteum. Next base: position 85,114 of record NSDO01000298.1, read on the forward strand.
CTTGTTGGTTCAGATACTCGACAAAGAGGTTGCCAATGGCCGAGACAGCGCTAGGACGCAACTGAGCGATCTTGATGAACTGCCGGCGGTGACGGCGAGCTTCGGTGGTTGGCATGTTGCGTGAGATGTGCAGTGGAACGGTGGCGTGCGGCACCTTGAGGCCATCAGCAACGTCGCCGTCGCGCTGGCGAGCGATGAGCTCTTCGACAATGGCATTCGTGACCTGGTCGAGCTCTTGCACGAAGCTAGTCTCTGCAACGACGGCGGCTTTGGTCGCCAGCCCAGCCTTCATGGCCTTGCCGAAGCGGATTGCCTCCGTGATGGCGTCGAGCGGGATGCCATCAGCCGCGATCGACTCCGGCGTGAGATGGAACAACGGACTGTCCCAGCGATTCTTCTGGTTCGGGATCTCGAAGCGAGCTGCAAGGTCTTTAACGCTGCGGTGCATGGCATCCGATCTGGTCAGTCTCAAGCGCAGACCAGACGAACAGCGGCGAACCCACACAGCAGGTGTGTACTTACAGCTCCGGATCAAACTGCTCGCTTCGAGCAGCATTGCGCTCCAGCGCCAATTCCACTGGCGTGTCGACGTAGACCAGACAGTAAGTCGTGCTCTCGGTCTTGGCCTTGCAGAACAACTCGTATCGAATGCCCTTGATGTAGTTGAGGGCGTCAAGCACGACAATGGTCTTTGCGTTGACCGCCTTCTCCACCGCTGCTCGCAGCGCACTCCGTGTGCTCTTTTCAACGCGTCCATCTACGGATATTAAAAATAAATATCCGCATCAATTTATTGATCCCGTCATGATAATGATGACCCTCAGCGGTTATGACACGTGGCGCCGTCTTACCCTTGTATCCTTGGACCTTGTCGACGTTCACCGCCGCCTCCGTGATGTACACGACATCTTCCTGCACATGCGTACGCAGGTGCTCCACCAGTGCCTCCGCAACTGTGGATTTGCCCGCCGCCGGAAGGCCGCACACCACCACCAACGGCATCCTCGCTTGATGTTCCAGCGATGTTCCAGTCTGTCTGGGCAGCTGTGATACCGGTATCGCACCGGTATCGGTATTGGTGTGTTGATGACGGCCCCCCCAAGTGGGTACCACGGCTGCGTCAGGCTGCGTATGTCTCACTTTCGATTGGGCGAGACCTCCACAATTTGATTTCATGTTGCATCAGATCAGTACCACCCCACACATCATGATCATGAACACCTCCTCAAACAAATACCCCGTAGAAGGCATGATGGCGTGGTCCCAGTGACCGCACGCTCTTTTTCGAAGCTCGGAGGCCGGAAGATGCACTTGGGACACGCTCTTCGCCTTCGACGGCGGCCGTGCGGACGAATGGAAGCTGGGGAGTTGAGCTGAGGCGCTTGCTGCTCCTGGCTGCGCCGTGCGTGCTTGGGCGCCAGCGCGGCTGCCGTCGGCAACGCATTCGGCCTTTTCCCTCGTCGTCAGCAAGCTCCAGTCTCCAAGAGCTCTCTCCAGTCGACGTCTCCACCAGCATGGGCAAGAAGAAGTCGACCAAGAACGTGGCGGCGCCAGCGCCAGTGCCAGCGGCGTCCGAAGTGACGCCCTTGCTCAAGGTGCCGTCGCCCGTGGCCCAGCATGAAGAGCGCGGCATCGAGATGCAGGAGAAGAACCCGCTGGTGAAGCCGATCATCCCGGAAGTCAACCCGTCGGTGACGCATGTGGACGACGTGATCCCAATCCGCCAGGAACTGTGGGAGCTGTCGAGCATGGCCGTGCAGTTGTCGCTGCGTCAGATGGTGCGTCAGGCCATGACGATCACGGACAGCGCGTTCCAGGGTCATATTGGCACCAAGCAGCTCGCTGGTGTCGCGCTGGCCGCCATGTGGATGGGCGTGCCTTCGACGTTCATTCAGTTCTCGATCCAGGCCATCAACACGCTGTGCTCGCAGGCGTACGGCGCCGGCAACAACAAGCTCGTGGGCATCTGGCTGCAGACGGCCATCGTGTTCGCTGTCCTCGGCTCCATCCCAGTCATCATCTGGTACTTCTGCGTTGGCCACTTGATCAGCATCACGATGGAAGACCAAGAGACCGTCAAGTACGGCAGTCAGTTCGCCATGGTCATGGCGCTTGGCCTGATCCCTCAGTACATCTACGGCGCGTGCTCGACGTACTTTGCGGCGCAGGGCATCATCATGCCGGCCACGTTCTGCAGTGCGCTCACCATGGTGCTCAACGTCGTGCTCAACCGCTTCTACATCTACGGCGCGTTTGGCTGGAAGGGCATGGGCTTCATTGGCTCACCACTCGCCACCGTCACGTCCACGTGTCTCCAGCTCTTCTTCTTCCTCATGTACACCGTCGTATTGAAGGGCTACCACAAGCCATACTGGGGCGGCTGGTCGCGCGAGTGCCTCAACAAGGAACGCGTCAAGGTCTTCCTGAGCCTCGCCATCCCAATGGGCGCGTCGTCCGTCGTCGATTGGGCATCTGCCACTGTCGCTGGTGCCTTCTCGGGCTTCCTTGGTCCTAACATTGCGGCGTCGCAGTCTGTGCTCGGCGGCGTCTTCGGTGTCGCCAACTCGGCCGTCAGCGGCTTCTCGACCTCGACGCAGATCCGCATGTCGCGCTACCTCGGCAAGGGCAACGCTGGCGCTGCCAAGCGCGTGCTGTTCCTCGGCGCGTCCATCGTGTTCGCCGGTGCCATCATCATGCTCTGCGCTGTGCTCACCCTGCGCAACCACATCTTCCAGATCTGGAGCAACGATCCAGTGATCATTGGCATGTGCACGGACGTGCTGCTCGTGTTCGTCATCTGCATCCTCGTGGCGTTCGTGCGCTTCCTGCTCACGGCTGTCATGAACGCGTTGTCGCTCGCCCACATCAACCTCTGGGCGAACAACTTTGCGTCCTGGATCATTTACGTGCCATTCAGCTACTTGCTGCCTATCACGTGGGGCTGGGGCCTCGATGGCTTCTGGTGGGCTGACACGTACGGCGAGATGTTCAAGGCGCTCATTCTGCTCTGGGGCGTCTCGCGCGTCGACTGGGACATCGCTGCCAAGCGTGCCCAGGCTGCTGCCGAAGCCGACGACGACGCCGCTGAGAACGACGCTGAGGAAGAGAAGAAGCGTCTGCTCGCGTACGAGAACGAAGCTCTGGTGGGCCGTACTCCTGAGTCGTACCGCACGCCATCGGCCATGACGCCATCGACGCCATACCACACGCCAAGCGCCCGTCGTCGTGCTCGCTCGAGCGCCCGCTCGGTGACGTACACGCCCGACCTGGCCAAGGCCCGCTCCAAGACGCCAAACCCACGCTCGCAAGCCTAAGACGTCGTATTTTGTTCAATAGAAATGCCGTTCATCTTTGAACGCGTGTGTGTCCGTCCGTTCGCCCGTGATGCGACGACTGGGTCCCTGCGAGCTGATCACACTGCTCATGTCCGTAACAATCCCAACAAACCTGACGGAGCAAGCGCTGACTTGACAACCGCTGGAACGAATGCGACATCGCAGCTCACTCCGTCCTGAGGAATGCCTGACTTCGCGTCTTGAACCTGGGTCTTTGAGCCATCCAACGACCACGTAGCGATGGATCGAGGTCATCTGGTCCAGGTCTTTCAGCCGTCTTCATGGCCAGCATTCCTGTGACGACGAGCTTGGGCCATGCATTTCGGAGCACACAGAACGTCGGGCGACAACCGCAACAACTCGTTCATGCCGCTGGATCCTTTTTGGAGCTTATCGTGAAGGACAGCAAGCGTTCACCACGAGTCCAACAGTGGTCGAGCTCATTCAGCTTCTGTCGCGTCCCTTCGTGCACGACGTTGTCAAAAGGTCCGGGATAAAGTCCAGCCATAGAAATTTATTTCCAACTAGAATATATTGTGTAATTTGGTATATTTTTTTCTCTCTCTGGAGCGTTTTGTGTGTCATCGCTGCACAAGCCCATGCGAGCGCCAGCGACCGAGGGCGGCGGACGTGCGTGGTTGGTTATAGACAGCGATTCTCGCTCCCACCACGCGTGAGAATAGGATCCGCCTTCTCTGGCACAACCTGTGGTGCTGAGCTGGCCGTGCCGCGCGAGAATGCCGCTGTCCAAGCCAGCGACGAATCGCTCGCTCCAAGTCACGCGGTTCAACCTGCTGCTGCTCGAAGACGGCGAATACTTCCTCGATGTATGACGAGTCCGTCCATCAGCCAGCGCTGGGCTTGATGGTCGCTGCGTGATTGATGAATGAACGGACACTCATTGGTGCATGTGACGCTCGTGGATGGGCAGGACTTCAGCGTGTACCGCTTCCTCGAACCGAATGTCGAGACGCCCCGGTACGAAGCGTTGCTCGCTGCCATGGCGTCACTCACTCGGCTGGATTGAGCTCTGACCATTGCTGCGTCGCCATGGCGATCTTGTATTGTTGCGCAGAAGAGTACGCGGACGCCTCAAAGTCTGCACGCGTGGCTTCTTCTTCGTGCCCGATGACCTGTTGCTGCCCATCCTGCGGTTCCCGTTCCGCGCCATGCGCCACGAGCCATGGACCGAGTGCTTTGAGGACGCGTGGCGGCTTCCACAGCACTCGCGACGGATAGATGCGCGTGGTTACGTGACGTTTAATACCAAGCAGGTCGTGGAAATGCGGGAGCGAGGGCTCGACCGGCCATACGTGCTGCGCGAGGCTGACAATGTGGTTGTGCCTTCCAAGAACATCTTCACGCTGTTGCATTCACGGATGGAAGATTTCTTGGCCAGCATCCGCGTCATCTTCGAAGTCGCCAACATCCCGCGGCGCATGTTGAACGCCGTGGACGAGGAGCGGATGCTGATGCCGGTGTTGGCGCCTCGACGGACGGACAAGTTTGATCCAAGCTTGCTCGTCGACTTTCGGGAACGATTGCTGCTTCGTGTGGGAAAGCTAGTGGATCGTATCGAGCCATTGCTCAAGTATCCTGGTTGCCTCATGCTCACTGACCAACGGTATGTGCTTGAAACTACGCTCGGAGCGCTTGCATAGGAGCTGTTCTGACAACTGACCATCACAGGCTATATTTCCAGTCAGCGAAGCTGAACAACGTTCTGGATCCGGTGTTGCATTGGGAATACTCAGCGATTGAGCAGCTATACAAGCGTCGCTACTTGCTTCGACATATTGGTCTCGAGGTGCTGCTGAAGAACGGCGACAGCGTTTTCTTTGCGTTCGAATCGCGGCAGCAGCGCGATGAGACGTACGAGATGATGGTGGATCAGCCCGATCTCGTGCGATGCCAGCGCACGGATCTTGAGTCCATGATGCGGGCATGGCAACGTCGAGAAGTGTCTAACTTCGAGTACCTCACGTTCCTCAACAACGCTGCCGGACGCACGAAGAACGACCTGACGCAGTATCCCGTCTTCCCGTGGGTGCTCAGTGATTACACCAGCCAAGAACTCGACTTGACGGACCCAGCTGTGTTCCGAGACTTGTCCAAGCCCATCGGAGCGTTGAATCCAGAACGACTTGAGTACTTCCAGATGCGCTACGAAATCATGCCACGCGGCGATGAAGCAGAACACATGCCACCGCCGTTCCTTTACGGCACGCACTATTCTACGCCTGGGTATGTGCTATACTTCCTGGTACGCATTGCGCCACAGCACATGCTGTGCCTGCAGAATGGCAAGTTCGACGCTCCGGATCGCTTGTTTCGAAGCATCAACGTATCGTGGCAGGGTGTGACCACCAACCACACAGATTTGAAGGAATTGATTCCAGAATTCTTCGACGACAGCGTACCACCGACAGAGTGGCTGTGCAACCGATTGCAACTCGACCTGGGCACTACGCAGAGTCTCGATCGCGTGGACGACGTGGAGCTGCCACCATGGGCGAATAACGACCCGAAAGAGTTCGTGCGCCTCAACCGCGAAGCACTGGAAAGCGAATACGTGTCTGAGCACCTGCACGAGTGGATTGACCTCATCTTTGGCTTCAAGCAGCAAGGCGAGGAAGCGATCAAAGCGAACAATTGTGAGTCATCCATATTGCGTCATGGGGCATGGTCGATGTTGCGATGACTAACTCGTCTGCTGTCTTTGTACGTCGCGTTATTGACGTTGTCTCAGTGTTCTATTACTTGTCATACGAAGGAGCCGTAGATCTCGATGGCGTCGATGATCCCATTCAAAAGTGCTCGCTTGAGAGTCAGATCCAGGAATTTGGTCAAACACCCAAGCTCTTGTTCACAACGCCACACCCATCGCGCGATGAAGACGGCCGCAGCATCGAGCTAGCAACACTGGACCTGTTGCCATCACCGATGGTGCGACCGCAGCGGATACGAAGACGAACACATCCGGGGCAGCTATCGCATCAGCATCGTCTTCAGAAACAGTACATGCTTGAGATGGATGACGTTGTAGACGGTTCCAGATCTATCACCACTGGTGGCCGCGCACGACCCAAGCCACGATCGTTCACATTTTTGTGCTTGCAGACGCCATGGCTTGGTGGACTCCCGACAAACGACTGGGTTTCCTCTCGTGTTGGCAACAAGCCGTCCAAGAAATGGAACTGGCACACTCGTCTGAAGCCTCGCAAATCGATGTCGGACACTGGAGGAGCCAGCAGCTGGAGCTGGGAGCGATCATCCTTGCGGCTAGACGCGCTCCACAGCAGTGAAGTAACGTGCTGTGTGCTATCGCGTGATGATCATCTACTTGTGACAACATCGAAAGACACGACACTCAAGCTATCGTCGACCGAAGACGACAGCATCCGCCGTTCAATCCAGGGCAATCTAGCGCTCTCGTGCGTCGATTTGTCGCCTGATGAAACTATTCTACTGGTGGGGTCTTGGGACAACCGTGTCCACATGTATGAAGTCGCCACGGGGCATGAAATCGATCGAGTGGTGGCGCATTACGACGGCATCTCGGCCATTTGCGTGGTCGGTAACCGTTTCATCACGAGTTCATGGGATTCCACCGTCAAGCTGTGGAAGTATACGCCCAAGCGCATTGTGCCGTCGCCACTACGCACGTTCATGGAGTGCGAAGAAGCTGTGCTGTGTGTCGACGCCAGCACAGACGGCGCGTTCGCCGCCGCTGGGTGCCGCAACGGACTCGTCTACCTGTTCAACCTCGAGGTGCTCGAATTCGACCGCGAGATCTGCGTCAGTCCAGACCACCTCGGAGACGTGAGCTCTGTGGCCTTTGCCGCCAACAACGCCTCCATCGTGTGCATGACGCTGGCCAACGAGATCGTCAAGTGCACGTTGACGGGTGAGACGTTAGTCACGATGTCCGTCAACACACTCGGTCTGGTGCGCTGCTTTGATAGCGACGGCGACTACGCTATGGGCGGCACGACCAGCGGCGAGTTGATGTTCTGGAAAGTGACCAGCGACGCCGACGCAGTGTGTGCCGTCGTGCAAGCCCACGCTTCCATCATTTCTTCGCTAGTGGTGAGTCCTAGTGGCTCTATCATTGTTTCCGGCGCCATGGACGGATCCGTGCAGCTCTGGAAGCTCACACAGCCAGCCCCGAACAGTGGGAAGCCGTCCACGACCGCGTTGACAACCAAAAAACGACGTGCTCGACGGCCAACGCTGCATTCGACCACGCTGTGCCCAGTGCCATGGTCCATGCAGCTCGAAGAGGCGCAATGGTGGGCCGAAGGCTGATTGATGGACGCTCCCATCAACCATCAACTCGCGCCCACTGTGTACGATACCAACACATTAATAACATAACACGATATGCATTACCGCCATCTCTTGATGGAGATTGGTGGAAAAGAAAGATATTGCCGCAGCATTTTACCCAATCCGCGCCGTCCGGGGCGTTCCAAGGCGGTGGTGAGCGGAATCGCCATCAAGCGCCACAGCGCCAGCGCCAGCGCCAGAACGACGTCGGTCGCTCCATCGGTCGATCATGGAGGAGTCGCTGTACGACGAGTTCGGCAACTACATCGGCCCCGAGATCAAGAGCAGTGACGACGAAGACTCGCAGAGCGAGAATGGCTCGGAGGAGGAGGAAAGTCGCAGCCAGCGCGGCCGTGACAGTGCCGATGATGACGGCCAAGATGATGACGATGACGATGATGCTGCTGCTGCTGCTGCTCGCTACCGCAGCCGCAGCTTCGACACGGGCGAGAACGGCATGAACGCGCTGGCGCTGCACGGCAACGGCGTGGGCGACGACAACGCCATCGTGCTGCACGAAGACAAGAGCTACTACCCAGCGGCGCACGAGGTGTACGGCGAGGCCGAGACGCTGGTGATGGAGGAAGACGCGCAGCCGATCGAGACGCCGATCATCGAGCCCGTCAAGATCAAGACGTTCTCGGTGCTGGAGAAAGACGTGCCCAAGACCACGGTGCGTGTGGGGGCGTCGCGCGGGACGTGGCGTGGTTGTGGCTAATTTGTTGTGTTGGATGAGCAGTACTCGAGCGAGTTCATGACGTCGCTGATGAACCATCCGCAGCTGATCCGCAACGTGGCCGTCATTGGCGACCTGCACCACGGCAAGACGCTGTTCATGGACTTGCTGGTGCAGGAGACGCATCTGACCAAGTGGAACCCGGAGAAGGAGCGCCGCTACACGGACACTCGGAAGGACGAGCAGGAACGCCGCGTGTCGGTCAAGAGCACGCCGGTGTCGCTCGTGCTGCCCTCGTCGCGGGGCAAGCATTACCTGGTCAACCTCATGGACTGCCCGGGCCACGTCAACTTCTCGGACGAGACGACGGCGGCGCTGCAGGTGGCCGATGGCGCTGCCTTGGTCGTCGACGTGATCGAAGGCGTGCGCATGAACGTGGGTGACTGTTTGCTTGCTGCGTCGCTCTCTTGTCTTGTCTTGGTGTTATATTGACGCTGTGGCTGTGCTCGACAGACTGAACGGCTGATCAAAAGCGCGTTGAACGCCAAGGTGGCGCTGACGCTGGTGATCAGCAAGGTCGATCGCTTGATCATCGAGCTCAAGCTGGAGCCCAAGGACGCGCACTACAAGCTGCTGCACACGATCGAAGAAGTGAACGCAGTCATCGATGCCAACACACCAGCCGGCCAAGAGAAGCAGCGATTGTCGCCAGAGCTCGGCAACGTGTGCTTTGCTTCGGGCCAGCACGGTTGGAGCTTCACGCTCAAGTCGTTCGCTGACCTGTATGCCCAGATGCACCCTAGCATTCCAGCGGCGGAATTGGCCCCACGATTGTGGGGCGACCGGTATTACAGCCCACAAACGCGTACGTTCAAGAAGAAAGTGGTGAGTCACTGCATGTTGTTGGATCGATGCGACGCTCTGTAGACTGACGAAAAAAAAACAATCGGTTTGTGCGTCGGGACAGCCATATCCCAACGCTGCGAGAACATTTGTGCAGTTCATTTTGGACCCGATCTACAAGATTTATTCCAAGGTGCTCAGCGAAGATTCAGCGGAATTGGCCAATTCACTGCGCGCCCTTGGCCTGCGTCTCCGCAAGGAGCAGCTGAATCTCAACCCGCGTCCATTGCTCAAGCTTGTGCTGGCCCAGTTCGTTGGCAACGTCTCGTGCGGATTCGTGGACATGGTCGTGACGCATGTGCCAACGCCACTGCAAACGGCGCAGTCCAAGATGGAGAACCTATACACAGGCAATCAGTCGAAGAGTTTGGGCGTTGTCAAGGCGATGTCGACGTGCGATTCGAAGGGCCCGTTGATGATCAACATTGTCAAGCTGTATTCCTCTCCGGATGGCACGTCGTTCAGTGCCTTTGGTCGCGTGTACTCCGGTGAAGTGACTCTGAACCAACAGGTTCGCGTTCTGGGTGAAGCGTATAGCATTGAAGACGATGAAGACATGTGCTCCCGAACGGTCGAGAATATTTCCATTGGCCAAGGCAGATACAAGATCGACGTGAACCGAGTTCCTGCTGGTAACTGGGTGATGCTCGAAGGTGTTGACTCTTCCATTTCCAAGAGTGCCACGATTACAGATGCTGATGAGGACATGCTCCAAGACGAAGAAATCAGCATTTTCCAGCCAATTCACAAGGCGTTTGGCACCACAGCAGTGATGAAGCTGGCGGTCGAGCCTCTCAACCCCGCGGAACTTCCAAAAATGCTGGAAGGTCTGCGGAAGATCAACAAGAGCTATCCGCTTGTGCGCACGAAAGTGGAAGAAAGCGGCGAGCACGTCATTTTCTGCACCGGAGAACTTGCAGCAGATTGCATTATGCACGATCTTCGACGCGTTTACTCGGAAGTCGAAATCAAGGTTGCTGACCCAGTGGTCGCGTTCTGCGAAACAGTCGCGGAGACGTCTTCAGTGCAGTGAGTGCTCGCGTTATGCTTTGTGTGTGTGTGTTGTGTAGCGTGGACTGATCGTGACTTGCTGATGTTAGGTGCTTTGCGGAGACACCAAATCGCAAGAATAAGATCACGATGATTTCCGAGCCCCTGGACGCTGGATTGGCTCAAGATATCGAAAGAGGCGTCATTCAGCTGGATGTAAGTTCAGCCCCCTGGGTGTGGTTCGTGAGAGATGCGTGAAGATACTGAACAAAATGGGTTCTTTCTTGCAGATGGGAACGAAAGAAGTCGCTAGCTTTTTCCAAACCAAGTACAACTGGGATGTGCTTGCTGCTCGTTCCGCCTGGGCATTTGGGCCTGAAGCCGACGGTCCAAATGTGTTGCTTGATGACACATTGTCAACTGAGGTGAGCAGAAAGTCGTTGGGTTTGATCAAAGACAGCATTGTGCAAGGCTTCCAGTGGAGTTGCCGAGAAGGTCCGCTCTGTGACGAACCAATCCGCAACACGAAGTTCAAGATTCTTGACGCCACGATCGCTTCGGAGCCAATCCATCGCGGAGGTGGTCAAGTCATTCCAACAGCCCGTCGTGTGGCTTATTCGGCGTTCCTCACAGCAACACCAAGGATGTTAGAGCCAATCTACGCATTCGAGATTCAGTGTCCTGCGGATATCGTGGCAACGCTTTACCAAGTGCTGACTCGTCGTCGTGGCCACATCACACACGATTCTCCTATCGCGGGTTCCCCGTTGTATTCCGTGCGTGGTTTTGTTCCTGTCATTGAGTCGTTTGGCCTCGAAACAGATTTGCGAGTGTTCACGCAAGGTCAAGCCTTCATTGTGCAAGTCTTCGACCACTGGGCCGTTGTTCCGGGAGACCCACTCGATACGAATATCGTGCTTCGCCCACTCGAGCCTGCTCCTATCAACGACCTTGCGCGTGAATTTATGATTAAGACCCGCCGACGCAAGGGCTTGAGCGAAGATATCAACGTGACCAAGTACTTCGACGAACCAATGCTACGCGAACTGGCCAAGCACCAGATTGAGCTGGAGCATCTGCTGTAGAAGCGAACGTAGACGATAATTCAACGTGGCGGTGAGGGCACAAGCTAACGAGCGACATTGTTGAGCTGTTGCTTCCGTTCATGAATGTGGGCGTTCCTACGTTGTCTTTGCTACGTGGCTTTCGAACCTTGTAGCCCTGAGCTCCGTTGGCGCTCCTAATCACGAGTACATCAAAGCTACTTCGCTGAGTAGAGGACGTGGCGAAGAGCTCATCTTCTCGCTGCCCTCTGTGGGTACCGACCGCTCTGTCGGTTGTCATCTCGTCCAGACCTTCACTTGCTCGAAAAATCGTTGACTTCTTTTAAGGAGTTCCTCATAAATATCAATGCACCACCAACGCACGTCCAAGCTGCCGAGATTGTCGTCACCCACAGGTTAGATCCACTGTTTATCACAGACGGCCTGCACTGATAGGCCACCATGAGCTGGCACGGCATTCAAGCGCATCCACACGACGAAGACGCATTACTGCAGCAAACTATCTCCTGATCGAGCTATCATTCAACAGCAACTTAAAAGACCGACAGCGCGTGCCACACTCAACCAATCTTGAGTTTCCCAGCGCCATATCAAGCAAACCAAGGTGGTCAGCGTCAAGTTCGTTCCAGCACTTGGCCCTCGCAGCTTCGCCGAAGTGGCGCCGCCGACATCGTCGTCCGCTTCCACAATCCCGCCATTTAAGAATCCGCCGATGCCGATGACGAATCCGCACTTGCATCACGCGGCGACCGCATCAAACACCTCGTCAGCAAGCCCGAGGCGCAGGCGCAGGAGAGCCAACAACACGTCGCGGCCGTGCTGGCGCAAGAATCGTCCGACGTCGAATTCACGAGTGCGCACACTTTCTGGAGCCAAGGGTGCGTCTGCGGGGTTGGCCAGCAAGATCAGCGCACTACCATGTGCGTCAAGAGATCACCTTCTCGCTGCCTTCCGTGGGTGCAGGTCAGCCTGAGGACGTCACCGTGCGCAACGCAGCAGCGAATGTCAACAAGGTGGAATGGGGCGTCATGAACATTCAGGCCCCTGACGTTTGAGCCAAGGCCACTGCACACACCGATGGGCACGATGGCTGGCACCAACGGCATTGGTCGCTCCAGGAGTGAGGTGGATGGCATGCAAGGCCTGCAGTCGAGGGCACTAGCTGTGCCGAGCAGCATTCGTTTGCGTGTGCGCAGTTTGTCGTGTGCCCCAGCGACAAGCACAGCAGCGACCATGGCTGCTCCAAGGCGCCACATGTCCTGAAGCCGAGTCAAACCACAGAGTAACTTGTGAGGGCATCATCGCCGCATGGCGATCAGCCAGCATTATCCCGATCTTCTCTGAAGTTCGGACCCGACAATTCCAACGTCATCGCGGTCGGAAACACTGACCCAAGAGTGGCGCGAGCAAGGCTGCACCACACGCCTCGGGTGCTGTTGCTCTCTACCTCAATCCCCTCCCCAGGTGCCACGTACGATGACATCAACGCTGCCTTATTTGGCACTGCTGACAAGCAGCTCAAGCCCTTCGGCCAGTGCGGCAATTATGACAACTATCCACACGACAATTACGGCCACGGCCGCCTCAATATGCGGCGTGTTATCACTGCCGCTGGACACACGGGTGACGCCACCCTTGTTTGAACGATCTTCATGCTCAGTCGTCGGTTGCGAATCAAACGGACAGCACGGGTGTCCACTACTGGATGTCTTCTGGTGGAGGTCGACAAGACGCTTCCTACTTGGATGGCAATGCAGACCGTCGATTCCCACTACCTGCGCCATCAGTATCACCGTAGTCATTGTTCTCTTTAGACAAATCCTGAAGTTGGTGCGTTGCCGCACGAACCTGCTCCCTCAGCGACTGGAAGTCCATCTCGCAGCCAGACCAACAAGCTAAAAGCCACTGCAAGAATGCAACGTACAAGGTAAAAAAAAGTGCTACGATGGGTCCGAAAAAGATCCACAATGTGGAGCCATGTCATGGTGGCTCGGACTGGTCGTGCAGCGGTAGTCGTGCGCCGTCTGGGACGTGTTGCCATGTGCCAGATAGCCCGGAAACGACGCCACGTCGTTCACGCGCTTGTTCTCGAGCGCCCACTTGCGTTCGCACATAGAAAAGATGTCGTCACCGTGGATGAACACCACGAGCGCCCCGAGACCACTAAACTCCGAGTTGGTGATGAAAGTGCCTTTGACAAACTTGTTCATGCCGACGCTGCATTGGCACGGACGGACAGCTGCCACAACGCGTCCACAGAGGAGGCAATGAGAACCCACATCTTGACACTGCCAAGACAGCCTTGCACTTTTTCCTGGAACGAGTCACTCCACGTCCAGATAACCGAGTTGGGCAGGATTATCATCCACGAGAGCAACTGCGTCAGCGTTGTGAGCAACACAATGTGCTGGACACGGTAGAAAACGACCGCGAGAAGAACGAGTAGAACTTGTCTTCTTCAAGCCTCCGTCAGTAGCGGCATGTGCCATCGATTTGTGCCGCACTTTGACATTCTCACGTGGATCATGTTGCCACAATCCGAGGAGATGCAACAGTGGATGGATGGGTTCGAGCGTGACGACAACAAGCAGCTGGGTGTGCCAAGGTCAGTCCGTGAATCCATGGCGAGATCTGTCCGTGAATTGAACACGGCGAAGATGACAAAGCCCATCTAGGAGCAAACGTGCTGGAAAAGTGGGTCATCAACAGCAATAGATCGATCACGAGACTGAGCGCGTACAGTTAGCCGAACGAACCGCTGTGTTGGACGTCACGACCGATACATTCGAGTTGGGTGCTGAAGCAGTTTTGTCGGATGCCGTACTTGATACCAGCCATGGTCTTGGCGTCGTTGGTCAACCAGCCTTGATCATGCAGCAGAATCTTGACGGTTGTGACCATGGTTGATGCGAAACAGGTTCAGACTGGTACAGCCGAAGAGGTTGGACTCGAATGCTCCCGAATTCAAACGCCTCGACGCAGATCACGCGGTGGAGCGGATAGCTGAGGCTGACGAGATCAAGAAACTCGAGAATTTCGATCTCAGCGGCACTGCTGACAGGCGCCATCGCACCCGGGGAACCCTGTGACCATGGACTCGTGGCAAATTGGTGGCCGACGACCGACGAAGAGCACAGAGCAGCTGCGCGGCAGGTTGAAATTGCTGAAGTGCACGGAGATGAACTGAGCACGCGGGTTGTCAATCACGGACCTTGCCGCACTACTTTGCAGTGTGAGATCGTGCACAATTAAGCAGGAACAGGCATAGGATGAGCACGAGGTTATTCACGAGCGACATGCGCTCCTTCCATCCGCGGTTGTTTGTCATCGTGATTCACCTGGACAGGCATTGGTCTTGATGCTTCCTTGCGGTTGCGGAAGTTCGACAGCTGCGACCAGTACGTGGCGTTCACACCAGCTTGGCCTCGGACGCCCCATATGCAGGCACAGTGGACGTGAGCTGGCAGTCGTTGCAGATAAAACCAATGCTATTTCCGCGGCTGCGTGCGATGGCGCCCCTGGCGAAGGCGTTGATTGATCTTCGCAGCAAGCTCGCTCGCTAGGTCTGCTTCTTCGAGGATATCGCGGAAGGAGGAGCTGGAACGATGGAAGGCACTGTTATCTAGCTATTTTCGTTGCACTTGATCGCTTTAACAGATACGTCCTTACCGGTATCGAGCCCAGGCTTCACCTGGTTGTTGCGCAAGACGCAATCGTTGTGACACAAGCATCGTTGGGATGCAGCCGGCTTGGAGGTGGCTGCAGATTGCACTTGCTAATGCCGCGCCTTCGTCTGCGACAGCAAACACCAGAGACACGTCAGTGCCTTGCCGAGAGAAGATGGCAACCAGACTTCCACAAACCATCAGCTGTTCCGCGACACAAATCATCGATGAGAACGAGGGAAGACGGAGTGGCAGCCTGAAGGATCTTGGCAACTTCGACCATCTCGGTCATGAACGTTGAGAGACCGACCACTTGGTGGTCCTGTGTGCCGGACCGAAGAAACACATCGCTGAACAACCGGAGCTCAGCGTGCTGGCAGGGAACGAAGCAGCCGATCTGGTTGAGCACGACCGAGTGCAACACCACCTGGAGCCAATCATGGGATGTTACCACCGAGAAGGGCGCAGTAGTCTGCATCGACAGAGCAGGCACGGGATTGCTTTGTGGATCAAGCGGATTGAATGCATTGTCCAGACGTAGCAGGTTGCTCGGTTTGGCATCATCCGTGTCACTGACAATGCGAGGGCGCGTGAGCTGTTTCTCCCACGACACTTGCGCGAACGCCATCAACACATCGAGGTCAGTCAGCGCAGCGACAATATCAGCAAGGACTGTTGCATGACTCGCAGTGAAGGCATCGTATAAGCTCTGTGCGAGGGATTTATCACCTTGACGCTGTCGTTGCTGCAGTGCGCGCCACTTGGAAGCGAGGGTGTCCAGCTCACGACACGTGAACAGCACACCCGTGGCTTTGGAGGAGCGCAGCAGCGTCAATGACTGTGTTTGTGCGACGCGATGGGCATCTTGGCGAGCAACACGGAACACTATGGCCCACGGCACGCGGTTTGGAGTGTCGTCGTCGTCTTCGTACAGCACGCGCACTCGGGAACGCGGTAGCAGCAGCTGCTTGGAGACCTAGCACCCACACGCGCACGTGAACGGTTAGGAACTCGTCAACGGATGCAACGCAAGCACCACGTACGTTCTCGACGAGTGATGTCACCTCGTCTCTGCATTCAGTGATAGCCAGCACTGAGGCATATCGATCAGCGGACAGTTCTTCCATCCTGCGCTGGATGAAAGCAACGAGGATCGGAAGTTGCTCCTCACACACGCGCGTCAGTGGTTCCAACCAGTGATCTAGCGACGCGATCTCACCAGACCAGCCATCACGTTGTGACCGAACGTCAGCGACCAGTTGGATCAACTCTTGCAACCACTGCCCAAGGCGATCGAAGCACTGAACTGAGATGGTATCTGCACCGCAACCGCTGCCATTGAAATTGGCGCCAATCGTTGTCTCGAAAGCACGAAAGTGAACGAGCAACATGCTCAATCGACGGGCAATAGAGCGCGCCGAGGGCTGAAGCAACGCTTCGATCACGTCGTGACGGCGTCGTAGCTCTGGTTCGTATTCAGTCACTGGGTAGCGCAGCCACTACAGAAGCGATTCGCACCAGGGAACTAAGCTGAGCAAACGATGAAACCAAACGCAGAACCCGACGGGAACAGTCAGTAGGACTGGAAATACCTGATCTACCAACGCTTTGGCTGCCTTCGTGTGGCAGAACGGCAGGAACAAACTCTTGAGTGACTTGCATGACGTCGAGTTCAGTCGATAACCACGTGTTGCTCGCACTGAACCGATGCCCACAGCACAAGCAGCAGTATGATTCATGCTACACACACACACACAGTCGTAGGCACTCAAGGCACGTCACAATCAACTCCACAGAGCGTCAATCTGTCGCGCCAAACAACACACCGGAGGAAGTGGCGCGGCGGCAGGCGCGTGCACCATCGGAACTCGAAGGTTTCGTCCAACTTCGGGTCACCCAGCGCGTCCATGTGCTTGAGCGCACACACCAGCACCTGCACGGCCGTCCTGCTGTGCCAGCCATCGACGTGGAATCCTGATGGTGGTCGCGTGAGCTGGCGTGGCCGCCCGAGGAGTTGGCTCACTGCTTCTGCGTCGCGCGACGTGATCGCCGCCTCCGCAAAGCTGGTCTGAACGACACGGCACTGGCAGTAAGGCAATGCAGCCGCCATCTGATCGGCAACGGCCTTCCAGTCGATCAATGGCGCGTCGTGGCCGAGTGACGCAGCGAGAATGGTCGGTTCGAGCGAGGACTCGGTCCGTTTGGCGACGGACTGAGCTGTCCATGATCGCTGATCGAGCAGCAGCGCTTCCAGCGCATGCGCGATGTCACGCGGTGACAGCGGGTGCTGCTCGTGGAGGACGTAGCACGTGACAGCGCGCGTGTTGCTCAGGTTGGTGATGACACACAGCACCCATTGCTGCAGATCGCGGTGTCCGCTGATGGCAATGCACTGCATCGGTGCATTGGCACTGACGCTTGGGCACCCGATGGCTCCCAATGTATTGAAAATGTACTGTACTGAGTGTTGCTCCGTCCGATACTTAGTACTGTTTAGTAAAGTTAGTACGCGCTTGATGCTCACTGTTGTGGTAAGCCGGCCATAGTGTGAATACAGGTATTACCTTGTTACCTTCTTCTTGAGCACTTTGTTGTTGCAGAGGACTCTCTGTCAATCCTTGCGGACACCAGAGACGGCCAAG
>NSDO01000299.1:0-71965 GCA_002286825.1 Lagenidium giganteum
ATTGTTCTGGTCCTGGCCTGCCGAGTGGTTGGAGCGCCGACTCGTTCAGGTGCAGAGGATTCGCCACGTGCTCTGCTCCGTTTGATCTTCGATCTTGTTGTCTCTGCTGGGCCGCTTGAGGTAGCTCGTTCCGTGGTTATGTTCTGGTGCAATGTGTCGTCGTCGGAACCACTGCCGGGTATGGCCGTCATGATGGCATCCGATAAGTCCGCGCCTCACATCTGATTGTGACACCAGTATCATAAGAGAGAGCGACGGTGGATGTAATTGTTTGACCCAACGCTCGAAGCATTCGTCATCGCTCTGAGTGAAAGGCACAGAGCTTAAGGTACCAACAAGCAGATCTATACTACGTAGTACAACTCCAGCGAATGCGCGCCGAGATAGCAATCCAGAAAGCGAACAAGATTGTACAGGTGATACGTACCTTGTACTCGTGATGGTGACGCTACTCCTGATAACAAGAGTACGTGCGGGTCAGTGTTGAGTCCATACTCGCCGAACACGCCGGTGTAGCAAGAATGTTCGGAGTCTGATTGTCAAGGACGTGATCCTAGGACCTATGCCGCTGGTTCAGGACATCCAAAACTTGTCAATTTGGCCGCAGAAGCTTCGATCTTCGTGTTGTTGTTTTCGTTGTCAAATTGCTATCAGGTGCAGCTTGCGGTGACAGGAACATGGCATTTCTCCAATTGCAGTGCGATTTTTTCATCTGAAGAGCACGACGTGATTGTGTGGTGCATGAACACAATCGTCAAATTATCCCCAACTGCGGCAGTAAATTGTGCAAAGATGATTCCTCGAAATCCCAAATGTGGCAGTGAATTGTGCTCGGAGTCAAACATCATGCAGGCTCTGACATGGAATTAGTTTCCGCAATATGGCAATTCTGAGTTATTTGTCAAAAGACCTCAACTTACAGGTCAAGAAATGGCGTCACAATCAAGATTTGCGCGATATTACTGCTATCAGCAACTCACCTGGAACGTGCGTGTTGCTGATGCGGATTCTGGTGTGCTGGTTTGTGTGGTTGACGAGACCGTGGTGGCAACCAAGGATCTTGTCCAGACATCTGTTGAGCGCACGGGTTGTGCTTTATCGTGGCTGTCTCTAAATGCCATGGATCCCTTGCTGAGGGAGGGATCAGACTGCCGTGGTGTGTGCTTCATCTCCAGCTCGCGTCTGACACGTTGTACTGCTGAACTATAACAACTATCTCCGTGTGAAAGTGGTCACTATGTCGTGTTGTGGGGCGTCGATACGCGTGAGGATAAGCTAGTGATGAATGGGCATGAATAGAGTCTGGTGTGCCTTGGGAGCAACGTAGACGCGTAGACTTGTCCATGATCACGCTTGCGGAATGCGTTGACTGGAAGCCGCCGGGTGTGTGTGCCACCGGTTCGTGACAGCGCCTTGGCTCCCTCTTGAATGTTGCTCCAGGGCATGACGACTGCTGGCAGCGGTCGGATTCCGCCACACCCCCGAGGCAATATTAAATCGCCTTCGCGATGGGACGAGAAGCTGGTGCTCGCAACCCTTCGATGGCTATTTCGTGTCAGGAGTGGGTCGACGTTCCACGCGAAGGTCACTGATGAATCGATGTGGTCGAGGTGCAGATGAAAGGCGAGTCGAGAGGGTGGAAAAGCCCCAACCAGTAAGTGGCATGGCGACTCGCTTCAGGCAGGTGAGGTCTAGCAGCGCCAAGCGATAGCCATGCTTTTATTGCCTCTCACCAGGTCAATCACATGTCGCCGGTTAAGTGGGTGTCGCCGTCAGCGCGGAAGAACAGAAGCGTGAAAGCGATGATGAACTTCACGACATGCGACGGCTACATGAACGCAACAGGTAGCCAGAAGTTTGAGCGAACGATAATGTGGAGCACTGCTCGTGGTTCACTCGAGATGCGTGTGATCAGCAAAACTACGCTGATGACAATGGAGGCCAGGAATCCACCAGTGGATTCAGATGGGCAGCAAATATGTCACTGCTAGAATGTACGGGACGCCCGAGGTGCGTTTCCAAAGTGATAACAGCTCGTTGAGGCGATAAGGCTTTAACATGATGTCGAACTAGCTTCCATTAGCCGCACAAGCAGAAGTTCAATTTGAGGAGCAGTGACGAAGAGACCAGTTCGTCTTGGTCTGCTTCTTGTGCTCTGACCGTTAGTGGAGTGCATCTCTGCACGCTGAAGCGAGCTGGAAGATCGACTGAGCTTGAAGTGACGGGATCTGAGAATTATGGAGATTGTCGACACAACCAGCAGGATGCATGACGCTTGAAGAGCTCCAGAGATGGATGCCTGGTTGGAATGTCACCCTGGTAATAGTTAGACCTGGTCGCTCTGACCACCCGTCATTTGCTTTGTCCGACATGCGTAGGACTTCTGTAATCGTCAAGCTGATGCAGAATCAGACTCGTGCATGCGATCGCCGTTAGTGGTGACGTTGCAGCTGGTCATGCAAACAAGACTCTCGATGTTGTTCTACGAACTTCGAGGCGTTTGCGTCTTCCATTAAAGGGCTTCTCCCACTACCTGAACCAATCGCGGATTGCCGACAGAGCGGTCAGTCCAACTCAACTTGTACCATGCTTATACGATGGGTATGTGGCAGTCAGGCGTGACTTGTTCTGGAACATTCGCCGGTGATGATGGAGCCACATGTATGGCGGGTGTATAGCCCTTCGCTGCCCGACCCAACACATCGAATGATTTGAAAAAACCAGTCCGTTCATCGTGGAAGGAATGTTGCTCCATCCCTCCTATGCATCTACGCTCATGAAGAAGCAAGGCGATCTTCTAGCTTGTTTAGCCGTCAAGATGGAAGAGCGCGGAGGAACGCGTGCGCTTTGTCGTTTTCTACTACTTACGTTCCAGGATATCGATAACTAATAAGAACTCCTACATACCGTAAGCAGTCAATGTCGTGCTCCGCTAGTCGGGTAACGATGTTTCATGACAGGATATTGATGTTGCTCCTAGACATTATACTCAACCTTCAATTTTCTACGTCTCCGAAGGAATCCAACGTTCCGTAACACATCGCAAAGTGTGCTGCCAGCGTAGATATGCGATTATGCTGAACGTTGACGTGCTGTGCCTCTGATGAGGAACCCGGAAGAAATGCCACCGCACGTGTAGGGTATGCGTGGCGTCGGTAGGACAGGCAAACATGCCTGTGGCTGCGCAAATGATCGCGTTAGGTAAGTTCACCTCCGAGGATACCAAAGCTGCATCACGTGTATGGTCTCTGCCGACTTCTGGGTCGCGACTCCCTAACTACACATCATATTGCTTGCCACTTGCATCCGCTCCAACAACCAACTTTCGCTCAGCTGTACACACTGGATGCAGCAAACTATGCGAACGTAGAAGTATCGCGTGATCGACGATAGCTGTTGCTGGAGGAATTTTCTTTCCCCAAGTAGTGTGTGCGAGAATGTGAGGGATTGCAGCGGGGCGACGGCCAAGGCAAGTACACTAGTCCACAATGGACTGCTTTGGAATGCGTTTGCTTTGCTGCGACAACAACTCGACTCTCCTGATCGCGGCTGCTGGTGGCGGTGTGATTTTGTCGGTACCCTTATGAAGTAAACGAGCGACATGTCCCCCTCGAGCGACTACTTCTGGTGCGTGGTGGGCTGCGATCATAGGCGCGCGGTTGCTGTTAGCAATGCTTTGACTTTAATGGCGTCGAAGGCTTCGACTCCATTACCAGAAAATGCAAGCCCACTGCAACGAAACATTGTCATGCTGCATTATCACCAAGAGCAATGAACAGACATGTGCCTAACGTGACGTGTATGTTGGTGCACCATTCCTGCAGAACCGCTCAGCTCGCGTGTTGAATCGGTGCTGTCAGGGTGTTCCCCGCAACAAACTTCCATGAAGCCGTACCGTTTACGATCGCACATGGCGTCCACTTGCTGCTTGAAAATGTTCAACACACATGTCTCCTGTGCGCTTCGTCGTGGCACGACGGCATCCGTCAACTGAGCAGCGTTTTCCTCCTCCATGTGTCCAACACACGCCTTTCAACACTGCCATTCGCACGCAACCCTCGATACGGCAAGCAGCGCCTCCGCCATGAGACCAGCACACGTTGCGAGTTTTGGCAAGACGCACACATCCGTCGATGATGCATTGCGAGTTGCCTCCGTGCTTCCAGCAGTAGCCGAACTTTTGGACTCGGCGCCGACACCCTTGTTGCGCACAGGTTTTACCGCGCTGCGGATGCGATGGGATGCGCCGAAAGAGTTAGACCGGAAAGCAGGATGAGCTAGCTATCATGCGCTTTAAAACGCAGTGGTGTAGCAACAGAGGCACGCACCTGGAACGTTCGAACTGCGGAAGTGGTGTCTGACTGGCCGATGCTTGATGTTGGTGAGATCGACGTCGCTTGCAGCGCTGATGACCACACAGTTGTCGACCGTACAGGTTGCGCTTCGGCGTGATTATCACTTGAGAGGATGAACGCCATGGATCCTTTGTGCAGTGTGCTCGCAGTGCTGGTGGACGACTGTTGCAATGGGAGATTGCTCTCTTCCTCTCGTCTGATCACTTGCACTGTTGAGTGGTGGCAGACTTGAGCTCGTGAAGAGTGTACAGCGTGTCGAGTGGTGACGTGCTGAACAGAACGAGAGTGCCAACATGTCCCCGGCAGGCGAATGCACTGAAGATGTAAGGTTATTGCGCTTGTGGTGTGTCTCTGCTTCTGCGGTGCACTCTGACTCCGAGCGAGATGACTCTTTGGCAGCGGTCGGTTTCTCGTGCCTTATTGCACTGATTTCGCTCGAGCTTTAACTATTTCCTCAACGTGGTGCTTCCTAATTATACTTACAAGGAAAAACCTAGTTGCGAAGTATTCTTTTGTGCTCAAAAGTACACAGTATTCTGAGTTGGTACCACGCGGTATCTCGAGTGAGAACTGCGTTCGCTAATGTAATAGCACCATCTAGCGACTGGAAGTGTTGCGGTTGAGCACGAGCGAATGCAGGGTGAGACGCATCTAACAGGGCATTGACTTCTGTGCTGCACCGAGCAACGGAGGACGTGGAAATCTTCTGACTTGAACCAGCACGATAGCGGTTCTTCAGAAGGACGTGGCGGTGACATAGTCTAATGGTTCTCCAGCGCTTACATCGTCGGTATTGGTGTCGATAACGTTATGGATGTAGCAAACACTGATTGAGGAAGAGACACACCAGTCGATACCTTGTGGTAACGAGGACATTTCACAGGTGTTGTTGTAGGATACCTTGTTGTTGTTGGACAGCACTTTGAAGTGAGGGTCCTTGGCAGTCCTCCCGGAGACGAAGCACAGTCACGCAGGAATGGGAAGAGCACAGAGATGCGTCGATGAACTCGAGGATCGCAGAGTGGACTAGCTGGCTCATCTGTGAAAGGTACGATGAAAGCGCGGACGAAGCGGAAGACGACGAAGGCGCTGGAGTAGGTAAAGGGAGAGTGAATTAGAGATCGTCTTAGAATGTGACCTGGACGAGGTCTATTACTTTAAGTGTTTGTATGTGATAGTTTGTTAACGATGTACGAGGGAATTCAACGAGTGGTTGAACAAATTCATTGAGGGAACTCAGTCTACCTCAGACACCAAATACATGTTTTACTGCAGGGAATTAACTGTGGTGTGCATTTGCATTCACCTAGATTGCGTTTCCCTTCACAGCCCCACCCAATCTGGAATGCGTGACTGCTAGTAACTCGAACGACATGAATGTTACATATATTTTTCTCTGCTAGACGAATTTTCTCTGTACATTAGTACATGGAACACAGATTTTGCTGGATTTTTATTTGGTTGGTTGCTAGCTGCTTTGCGTGCTCAACATGAAGTCCGCATGGGCATTGCAACTTTTGCATTCTACCACGCAGTTGGCGGTGGCCGTGTCAGCGTTGCTTTGTAGCACTGCTCAGCCTCACATTCCCTTTTAGGAGAGACTGTGACCTGAGGTTGAGTGAGGTGCTGCATCGCATTGAACGCATTATTGGATAGTCTGAGTCCGTGTAAGCACTGAGGTACTGCGTGTTGTTGAATAGCTCCACGATGGCTTGTCCTCCAAGAGTGATGCCGTAGTTTGCGGTTCTTTGAGATATCTAAAGCCTCTTTTGACTGCTGTCCAGTGTTGTTTGCCAGGATTCTCGAGAAATTGACTTACTTCTCGAATGAAATCGGCTAGATCGGGTCGGCTACCCATCATTAAGTACATGAAACTCCCAACTGCTTCGCGGTATGGTACCGTGCGCATGTATTCCTGCTCTTCTTTGGTTTGAGCGCACATGTCTTTGGTTACCTTATGTCCAAGCGCTGTTGGCGTTGGTGCTGGATGCGCGTCGAGGAAGTTGAACTTCTCAAGCACTGTTCTAGCATACTTTGCTTGATGAATGAAGATAGTGCGACGCTTTCTATCTCGCTCAATTAACCAGCCCAGTAGGTATTTCACCTCCCCCAAATCAGACATCTTGAGGCGCTGCTTGAGGGCAGATTTGACTTGTTGGACCTGGGCAATGGTCGGTGCAATGATCAGCAAGTCGTCAACATAGACTGCGATGTAGCAAATAGCTCCAAGCATGCATCCAACGAAGACACAGCGATCTTTGATGAAGTTTAGGCTTTCGAGAAATGCACAAAGCGTTTGATACCATACTCGAGGTGCTTGTTTTAGGCCGTATAGGTATAGGCATGTGCAGTTTGCAAACGAGGTGTTCTTTGCCAGGGACGATGAAGCCGTGTGGCTGCTCCATGTAGATTTCCTCATCCAAGAAGCCATTCAGGAAGGTAGTCTTGACATCAATCTGGTGGATTTCAAAGTCTAGCAATGCTGCGATGGTGAGCAGAAGGCGAAGCACTTCCATTCGAATGACCGGTGCGAAAATCTCATTGTAATCGACTCCATACTGTTGCAGAAATCCTTTGATCACAAGACGAGCTTTGAAGCGGTCGATGTCGCCATCACCATTGTATTTGATCACCCATACCCATCTATTTTGCAAAACCCTTTGACCTTTTGGTCTAGGAACCAACGACCAAGTCTTGTTCTCCGTCAAAGATTTGAACTCTGACTCCGCTACAAGTAGCCAATCTGCTGCATGTGGTGAATCCATTGCCTCTTTGTAGGTCTTTGGTTCAGGAATATGCCGCACTGCTAACAGCGAATGGGCTTAACGAGCAAGCTGATCAGCTTGGATTTCATCCAGCTTTTGTGCGGATCCTCTTTGCATCACGTTATCCCACAGCACTTGCTTTGGATTTGGTTGTTGGGTCTCCTTGGGCGGACGAGATGCATCATCGTCCAACCTAGCTTTCTTCACGGGGTGGCTGGCCGCCGCATCTGCTAGAAAGCTAGCGAAGTTTGGTGTCCTCTTGAAAACACGTAGTGTTATCGGAAGAGGTTGTGTACGGATGGTAGGTGGCAGAGCATCATGTTCCGGTTCAGAGAACGCCGGAGCGGGTTTGTCTTTTTTGAGAAGTTGAAGATCGGGGAAATGATCTTCCTGAATTGTGACGTCCCGACTGTAAATGATCTGTGCTGTCTTGATGTTCAGTAGGCGATAACCTCGTTTCATCGTGGGAATGCCGACATACATTGCCTCCGTAGCTCTCGCTTCCAGTTTGTCTCGATGGACTTCATTCACATGCACATGTGCTGCACAACCAAACACTTTGAATGACGCTATGGTGGGTTTGCGATCGTACCACAGCTCGTATGGTGTGCGTCCGTTAATGCTTGTGCTAGGCGTGCCGTTGATCAAGTCACAGGTGTGCATGACACACTCACCCCATAGTTGTTTGGGTAAGTCACCGTCAAGGAGGAAAGCGCGAGCCTTCTCCATGATGGTGCGCATGCGGCGCTCGGCGACACCGTTTTGTTGCGGTGTGCAAGCATTGATGAACTGTGCGTGAGTCCCGTATTTCTCATGAATCATGCGCCCTAGTTTCTCATATTTGCTGGCGTTGTCAGAGTGCATCACCTGGACTTCCGGGTCATAGCGGTTTTGTTTGAATTCCATGTTCAGGGCCTCGGATCGGCATGTGTTGATTGTAGTTTGTTGGAAGCTCTCATAGCATTCATAGAGATCTGATTTGCTTTTGATCACGTACAGGAACATGAACCGGGAATAGTCATCGATGAAGATGACAAAGTAGCGACATCCGGACAGTGAAGCAACAGGTAAAGGACCATTCATGTTAGAGTAGACTCGTTGCAAAGGACGCTTTGCGCGTTGGTGTATATTTTGTTAAAGGGTGCTCTGTGAGACTTTGCCTTTATCCAAGAGATGCAAATGTAATCGGACGGTGGTCCTACATTCCGGAGTGTCAACCCTTCAATTGCTTGGGTTTTGAACATGTCCTGTAACAATCTGAAGTTAGGATGACCAAGTCTTTTGTGGGCGAGTAAAACAGGATCGTTCTTAACCGTTTCAGCGAGGAGCGCTTCAATCTCCTTGACAGGCTTGGCTTTGCATTGGTACAAGTCCGCCTTAGGGCCAATGTTGGCAGCGATGGAGTATCCTCCTGGGCACATGATGCGGCATCCTTCTTTCTCGAAGTTGATGCGGTAGCCGTGCTTCATCGCATGTGGAACTGAGAATAGGTTGAACTGGATGCCTGGTGCACATAGTACGTCCTTGAGCGTGAGCACTTGGACCTCCCCATGAGTATTGATGACGTGAAGTTCGATCTCGCCAACGCCTTCAATATGGATTTCCTTCTTGCCACCAACCGTGATAAAGCCTGAGCTTGGATGGATAGCGTTGAAGCAGGACTCCTGGAACGCCATGTGGCGGGTGCATCCAGAGTCGACTGTCCACAGTAGATCAGTGCCAGCTGCGGCTTCGGTGGTCAGGCTGATCACGTCATGTTCAGGGACCGTAATAGCAATGATACCAAACGGATTGTTGCCCCAGTCACGAGTTGGCTCGCTCTTCAGTTGACCAAGCTCATGCGCCAGCTTGCGGATATCTATCGGCTGGCCGAACTTGTCAAACCGACCACGCTGTTACTGTTGTCGTGGTTGTTGCCATTGTTGCCGTTCTTGTGACCAAGTTTGTTGTTACGATCCTGGCGGGATTGATACTTCCGCGGTTGGTTGAATGGACGCTTGCCACGATTATCGTATGGCTGGAAGCGTTGGTGCGGTTTGCCGTATGGCTTCTTTCCATGGTAAGGCGGCTGTGCCGTATGGGCAACCAACGAGAAGTTGGCAGGGAGCACTGTCCCTTCCTTCACCTCGCCATTGTGAAGATCCCTTTGTAGGTTTCGACACAGGCGCATCGGGTGATTCGCGGAACCACAGTACTCACACTGTGGGTCTTCTGGGGCTTTTTCTTCCCAGGTTCCTCAGCATTGGTGTCAGCTTTCAGAGCTGTTTTACCGCTGGTTTCGGGGCTCTCGGGCGATCCTCGGTGCAATGCATACCGGGCCTTTGCCAAGCCATCCCGAACTTTGGCTTGAACGTTGTGCTTGAGCTCTTCGTACGGAACGTACTTTCGAGCAGCACGCCAAATCCGAAGGTCGTCCTTCCACGTCTTAGGCATCGCGTGGAACAGGTAAAAAAAACGACGTCTGGTTGTCGCTCATGACGGAGCTTGTCGCTTCATCAACGGCTTGCATGGCCTTCTCAAGCTCGACGAAGAAGAGCGTCACGTCGGTGCCTTCTTCGTACTTCATGTCCATGAGATGCAGCTGGATGAAGTAGGGGTCTCCGTGGGCTTCAGCTCCTTCGCAGAGCATCTTGAAGATCTCGTAGCACGTGCGCTTGTGCATGACAAGCATGCGGTGCGTTCGGTCGAGTGTCTTCATGAGGAAAGCCTTTGCCTTGGCTTCCATGCGCTTGACCACGCGCGAGCTCAGCTTGCGGCGCTTGACGCCCTCCTTTCGCAGCTTGGCTTGCTCTTCGCGCTTGGTGTCGGCGAACGACATGATCTTGGGTGGCGAGAGTCCTTCATCTCCGTGTCACCATCCTCATCGGCGGACGCATTGCCGGAGGAGCTGCCAGCGCCTTCGCGTTCGGCGTCGGGCTTGTCGTCGGTGTCGGCAGAGGCGTTCTCTACACGACTTGGGTCGAGGTCGTCGTCTTCATCGAAGGTGTCGTCTTCGGGGTCTTCGTCATCTTCGTCGTCCGTCAGCGTGCCGTCCCAGTTCTCGACGGTGACGAGCTTGAGCAGGTCTTTCCCGTCGAGGGCCGTCGTCACACGTGTCTTCCACACTTCGAAGTCGGCGGCGCTGGAGAGCACGGGAAGTCGAATGTGCGATTTGGGCTCATAACCTGTGAAAGGTACGATGAAAGAGCGGACGAAGCGGAAGACGACGAAGGCGTAGGAGAAGGTAAAAGAGAGAGTGAATTAGAGATCGTCTTAGAATGTGACCTGGACGAGGTCTATTACTTTAAGTGTTTGTATGTGATAGTTTGTTAACGATGTACGAGGGAATTCAACGAGTGGTTGAACAAATTCATTGAGGGAACTCAGTCTACCTCAGACACCAAATACATGTTTTACTGCAGGGAATTAACTGTGGTGTGCATTTGCATTCACCTAGATTGCGTTTCCCTTCACATCATCAGGAACAACTTCTCTATTTCGTCAGGGTGCTGCCTAAAAAAACCTGGGCGTGCGAGTACCATTGTGCACATCCTTCTTGTTGTATCCTCCGCTGAGTCGACGCTCATGGACGAACACTTTCCCAAGAATGTTTGTCACAACAGCCACACTAAGTGGAGAAACTTAAGCGCCGATGCGATGCGGGGGCTCAACGAGTCTTCTTTCTCATTTGGCTCCACATGCGGCTTCCTCGAGGTGCGCCCCATGCGCTGCCTTGGAGGCAGGGTAAAACGCCACTATAGCAGCAGCGCCAGACGCGGTCGGGCTGGGTGCTGGCGATTGGGATGGCTTAGCGTGCTGGAAGTGAAGCCACTTCCTCGCGGCTTCGAACGCCAAGTCGATGACACAGGTCCGCGAACGTTTGGAGGCCGATGCCTTTTGTGAGTAAGTCCGTGGGCATTTGTCGGTGGCAGCATACTGCAATCGGATGTCGCCCGCCCGCAAACGACGAAATACCGGACAACCATGATGTTCGGGATTTTCGGCGATTTTGATAGTAGACTGGTTATCGTCACCTATGAGCGTGACCAGCTTCTGCAAGACTCTGCGCCAGCTAATCGGGCTGGCGGTACGTGATGTAGGCATAGTCGGCATCGCTGTAGGCAGTAAGTTCCTGCGCTACACGCGCTTGTCCATCCACCGTTTCTTTCCGGTGCGAAAGATCGTGGCCCACTTTGCAAACCTATGCGGCTTAATCCTGGGGCATTTCCATCGCTCTTCCGATCCAACCATTACCGCCAATCCAATCGCGTCAGAACCGTCGTCGCTGTCAATGGCGTCGTCGTCCTCTGCCTCGCTGGATGAGCTGACGCTTCGCCGTACAAACGCGGCTTCTCTGCGTGATCCAGCTGTGCTCAGGTCGTGCGTGCTGAACTCGCTTTCACTCATGTCGCTCATGTTGATTTCTGTCTGAGATGAAATACTCGGTCAAGCTTCCTCTTCTGTCGACGCGAGCGCTTTTGCGGGCTTTGAGCGCCTTCATCCATCACATCAGCACGACGGCCGTCGCCAGCTCATCTTCCACGCGCTCGGTATGCGCCACCGCTTCCTTCATGACCCCGACCCGTTCCCTTTCAGCCGCTGCAACCACACGCGAGCACTCCGTGCGCGCCCTCTTCCAAGCAACATCCTCAGCGGGGCGCTCCGTGTGCGCCACCATCCGTTCTTTTTCAACCGCCTAAACCCATGGCGAGCGCCCGCGCGCACCGCTTCATCATCACGCAGTTCATGATGCTCAGGGAAGCTTGCTCACATTCTCTCTGCACTTACTATTTGGCATCCTCAGTACATCGCTCCCCACGTCCATTCAAGATGTGATCGCGCAACGCACCATCGACTACAACAACCTCAGTCGAGTGTTCCGTGCGCGCCTGCGGTCGCCTTCGACATGATCAACAAGTTCTACCATGACCAAGACCTGAAAAAGCATAAAGCACGGCCTGTTTTGTGTCAAACCTCATTCAGTTAACGAACCCTGCGGTTTTGATGACTTTTTCCATTTTCCAATTGACTTGTACTTTTGGTTTCAACGATGGGAAATGGGGTACGATCACCCCAAAGGAGTAACTTTCCTACCCCACAAATTGAGGGGGCGGAGGGTGTAGGGAGAACCTGGTGGCTGAAACCTAGTGGTTGCACCACCGTCGACCCCCTTCGGGGGACCCGTGTTCTGTGCGCCTGTTTTGTAGGTGTCTATCTGTTTGAAACATGGCGCTCAATCCGCACAACAGGGTCTGGGAACCCTTCGAGCGCATTGAGACCGAGCACGACGGCATGCGCTGCTTCCTCGCGCGCTGCAAGCTCTGCCCGGGCGCTGCTGGCACTAAATTCGCCCAGCGTCAGTACATCGACGCCCACCTGCGCATCTATCCGCCGTACCTCGCGCTTGTTGACAGCACCATGAACTGGTCGACCGGGGGCTCGGCCATGGCCATAACGACGCTCTCTCCACATCACCACCGCCAGCCCCAGCACCATGCAGCGCAGCAACAACCACAACAGCAGCAACAGCAGCAGCACACGACGTTCCACCAGGACCAGATGCGGGCGAGTCCCAGCGCGTCGCCGTCGCCACCGCCGTCGCTCGGTCATCTCCAGCCCGAGTACACAGCCCTCGGCAGAGAAGATTCTGGTGTTTTACTCACCAAAATGACTACACAACGCTGGATCCAGTCGTTTTTGGAGAATCATCGGATCGTACTCCGTGCGCAGATAGACAAGAAGCAGGTTTCAACAAAAAAGTACCTCGAGCTTCGACAGCAGGTTGCTCAGCATCTCTGTTTGCGAAAGCGAGGCTTTAACAGCGGCAAGTTTGACGAAGTTACAATCAAAAACGTCGACGAGACGCACTTCATGATCGATTTTGACACCGGCAAGAAACTGGGCTTCTTGGGCGAGAAATCGATCAAGTACGCAGCTGTTGTCTCACGCGGTGAAGGGATAACAAAGGTGATAAGCATTTCGGGAGGCTCTACAGCCCTGGTCATGCCTCCGATGATGACGGTCTTCCAGAACGCAATACTGCTCGAAAACGTTTCAGGCCTTTAAGTGCGTTATTGCTACCGTCTACCGAGCTCGGACCAAAACAATAATACATCCCGCAGGAAAAGAACGACTACGACCATCCAAATCCGAAACAAGACGCCGAAGAAGCGCAAATATACGAAAGCATGCGGAGACGACTACCAGATTCGATATGTATGTACACATAGTTGGAATAAGCGCTCACGAGGTAATTGGCGCTTTTGCATTCGATGTCAGTCTGTTTGTTTTGACGTTTTGAATTGATAATCACAAGAACTGACACTCGCCCGAAGACACAATTCCGTTTCACGGGTTGCAAAGCATCGTTTACGGTGCGTGTGAAGCGTTGTCTCAACAGCGATTTTCGCCGGACGGACGGAGCGCATAAGGAAGGGCACGATGGGAGGATGAATACTGCGTGAAATTTCGGCAGCAGCGAACGCTCCACAATCATCCCATCAGCAAAACGTTGTTTGAAGCTTATGCCGAAAATTGAGTGATCAAGGATCCTGTCATCATTGAACAAATCGGTAACTTAATGAAAGTTCGTAGTCCATTTCAAAGTATCTGCCAATTTGTAGTCCATTTCAAAGTATCTGCCAATACGTCCGCAGTGCAACCGGTACGCATGAATTGCTGTGTGAACAGCGTGAAGAAGTGTGACATGATGTCAATCGAGTGTGGCTAAAGTGTGACGATGTTTCGTTTGCACCACAGGCAAGAGCAATATCACGAACAAGGACATCCAGAACCTGGTCCAACGCATAAAAACGGAAGTCAAGTCGGAAGACAGGAATGAGCGTGTCAAGTCATTTTTGGAAGAATTTGTAAACACGAATGCCGGAAATGATGTCACGCTTTGCTACAGCGGTGATGCCGCTAACACAGTGGTAAGTTGTATCACAATCCAAACAACGGGAATGTGACGTTTTTTTCATCGCTTTCCCGAAGTCCTGCTCGTCGACACGACTTACAAGACAAATGACCTCGGCTACAAACGCTTCGGCATGATGATCGAAGACGCGTATCAGTTTGGCCAACACTCCTACGTCGATCAAGAGACGAGGGAAAACCTTGAATTGTGTGTTGATGCTTTCAAGAAAAATATCCCGTCTTGGGAAAACGTTCGAGCTATTGTGGTATGCTACGCAAGTGTTTGGAGACGACGTGGAACTTATCGACTAACATTTGTGCGTTTAGGCTGATAAAAACATGAATAAGATACGTGCGCTTGCGCGTGCTTTTCCCCGTGCATGCTGCCTTCTTTGCCAGTTTCATGTGCTGCAACACGTTAAATGAACCGCAGTAAGTGCAGCTCGCGTCGTGGATTCTGACTAACGTTTTCTGCTTTCTAGGAAAGTTTGGAATTCCTTCTTCGATGGAGAATGCTGTACAGGTTGCAGTCAAGAAGATGGTTTACGATCCTTTGAAGCGCCGATACGTTGCCGTTCGCGACCAATTGCTCTCAGACACCCGCCAAGCCAAGGACAGATGTGGCGATGCCCGGACCTTCAAGGAGTACTTCTTGAAAACCTGGGATGCCTGTAGGGACAGCTGGGTGTCTTGCTATCGTGCCGACGTCGTCCACCTCGGGAACAACACAAACAATAGGATTGAGAGCGCATGGGGGAAGTTAAAGCCGATCCTTGACCGGAATACGGAGCTGGATGTCGCGTTGGAACCGGTGATCTTCTCAACTGGTCAAGGAGGCTGCCTTCTCGGTGAAGGACGCAGATCTAGATCTGAGGACCCCAAGCAACGTCAACTACGATGAAAACATGCAGTTTGTCTTCCAAATCGCGTCTCGACATGCGACGGAACTAACCTTCATCGAATACAAGAGTGCATTGGCGGTATGGCGTCGAGACAGCTGGAGTGTGGTAGAATGAGATCAAGTGTACGGAGTGTGACGTAATGCGGTGACACACGTTCTTACGACGTTTGAGGTAGTTGAATCGCCTAAAACCTTCAACTTCTATATTATAAGAGCAGCAGACGACGATGAAGGCAAAACATACTACGTGGACACGAACGAGTCGGTTTGCTCATGTGCTTTCCGCACAACTCACTTGCTGCCTTGTCGCCACTTGATGTACATGAGTAATAGGGAAAGTCATGCCTAGTATGTTCTAACACATCACACACCATGCTTATCAGCCCAAGCGGTACCCCTTGTACCGATTGCCGCCATTCACCAACGATGGAGGGTGCGCGGATCGGAGCCGCTTGACGCCCTTCCGGTCGGTGACAGCGAGCCACTGCATGTTATCACACGCACTGAACCACTCTCTCGTGACAAGTGCTGGAAAACGCAAATCCAGCGTCGCCATACAGCTTCTACTTATGCAAGCAGATTGTCAGCAATGGTTGATTGTGACCCCGACAAGTTCAGGGGTCATGTTGCCACACCGCAGAAACTAATAAAAGATGCCCCCCGATGCGCCCCCATGCCCGCCGATGTCGCCCACCACCCACTCATAGCCGCCCGTGCACGAACCAGCGCCGCACCAGCCAGAGTCGCGCCCAACGCAACTACTGACCCAAGCTGTGCCGCGATCCGTCCCGACTGCCTCACCAAAGCTGAATACGACTGCCTCACCGGAGCTGAATACCAAGATTCGTTCCGGTGGTGCACCAAAGAAGAAGCCTGAGCTAAAGAAGCTGTTCGTTCCACTTGCGCGTCGTTCGCTCGGGCTAACGACCGATTTAGTTGATTGTGAAGGAAGTGCGACAATGGCCGACTTCGCGGTTTTGATCGGGCAGCACAAAGGTTTTTCAGTGCAGCTACACGACGCGCTGTGTGGTGATCCAACAATCCCAGGACCAGGTGACGAGATCGCGTCGCGTGACAAGATCAAATTTTGGCTCGACAAATCGTTTCTCGACTGCTGTGTCGAAAACATCGACGCGTTTCGCCGAGGTGCGTACCTGAATTTGTATGAAGTTCTCGGCGTTTCAGAAGATGCAGACACCATGGAAATCAAAGAAGCATATCGTGAGCTTGCACTGACGCTGCATCCCGACAACCCTTTCAGAAGCGACGGGAAGCAGCACTTCGACGCCATTCAGAACGCATCCGCACACCTTGTAGATGACAACCGCAAAACTTTGTAAAACAGAAGTAGTCGGGTGCGACGACACTACGAGCTACCAGGGAGTGAAGGCGGTCGTGAAGTGGGTGTTCAGGTCACCAACCCCACGTTGGTGACCTTGAGCACTTTGAACCTCATGAAAACGTTTTTGTCCCGGCGCAAGGATGCAAAAGCGATGAGCACAACTATCGTTTGGTTAGTTAGCTGAGCAAAGTCCCTTCGTTGGAGCGAAGAAACGTCGAGCATGTTGGCCAAGACAATACAAGAATGGAGTCTGTGGAAGTATGTCGAAGTACGCGGAGAGGCATGTTTGTGGAGTGGCTCGCATTTAACTCGAGTGTGACCCGAGTGTGATCCGAGTGTGACTCGAACTGAACTACGTTGTTCTTGTAGCATGTAGCTTTGCGTGATCTGCTACGGTTCCGCTGGAACGTATGGCTGAATGCCATGTGTATCGATAGCATCCTGCTCCTACTTGAAGCTGAACTCGCGACCGTTTCGGTCATCAAGACACGTTAATTCCTGTTCCCAGTATCAAACGCTACTCCCATTCATATTGATTGCCGAAATAACAAGTCTTGCAGTGTGACTATTATTCCGCAAAACATCAGCGAGGCGCACTGAACGATTGTGATCAATGACTGGTCCAACCACACCATCGTCCTCTTAACATACACTAAGCTCAACGATTGCCTGCGGACCAAGATTGGAAAATGCGTGCGCTTGGGCCTAGCTAGATTCACGATCAAGCATTTCGACGAGCTACAGCAACAGGAACCGGACAACTGTGGTGTTTTCATCCTCTACTTTGCTGAATGTTATACGCGACGCCAGACACCATCTTCGCTCACCGCGCATGACATCAAGGTGTTGCGTGCAAAGCTTTTCGTCAGAAGCTTCTCCGCACTAGGATATCATGCTGTCAGAATTCCTAAACACATATTTTAATACAATGAACAGTTTCGGGGGATTGTTGTCATTTTACAATTTGCAACGTACGCCGCAGATGGCAGACGGGGCCATTTCGCCGCCGCCGCACTTTCGCAGGCGATCATTCAATTCCAGCAGAGGCGGAAACCGGCACTGCATGCTTCAAGTGGAGAATTGAGGGTGTTTGTTGGGGCGCCACTGGTATCGTCACGATGATCTTGCCACCGCTTCCGGCACATCGGCAGCCGTTGTGCGTGCGAACTTCGGCATGAGGTGATGAAGACGCGACCTGCAAGACTTTATCAGTGTCGAAAGATTTTAATCGGTGCTGACTGAAACTTCGGAATACATTCGCCACAACCCCTTGCAGTCCTCAGTTTTGTTGCGTGTCTAG
The DNA here is from genome assembly GCA_002286825.1 of Lagenidium giganteum. Classification (NCBI taxonomy): domain Eukaryota; phylum Oomycota; class Peronosporomycetes; order Pythiales; family Pythiaceae; genus Lagenidium; species Lagenidium giganteum. The sequence continues at coordinate 17,558 of NSDO01000299.1, forward strand.
CCCAGTAGGTGCTTGCATCCGATGATACTTCACCTGCACGAAAGCGACAAGAAGTTGACTGGCTGTGCGAGACCTGACACTACCGCCGTTTAGGCCTCGGAAAGTGGGAAGAGTGTGCCGCCCAGCTCACACTGGAAAGCCAACGTCGATCACCATATCCCTGCCGTGTATGGCACGACTACTCGAGGCAAGAGAAGGCTGGAGTGGTGGTAATCTGCCTTACGATCTTGGCTCCATTTGTAGGTCCGTACACAGCCGGCGAGGACACTTCATGATGTCAAATACACACATGAAGAACTTGGCATCCAGCACAGTACCTTCCAGCAACATATTGCCCTCGCAATTCCCAGTGCTCATGCTCCAGTTCGCCGCGGGACCGATATCACCAAGTGCGGCAGTGTCCTAAAGCTCGAACCGCATGGTTGGTACTTAGACGGGCATGGGCAGCGCTGTGCGGTGAGCTCACTGAGGACAAGTGGTGCCTCGCCATTTTTTCGCTCACTCTGCCGCCTCTGGTGATCAACAAGCTTCCTCGGTCTGACACCGGCAACCTCGCCAGCGAATGGCAGCAAACCTGTCGCGACCACTCAGCTAGCCTATGGACAGCCGAAGTGCTGATTATCTTGTGGCATCTCTGGCGGCAACACTGGGGCGAAGAGCTGCACCGTAGCAGGCCAGCTTTATCCGACCAAGCTTCGCTTCAAGCTGAGCTCCTACGACGACGTGACCAGCACTTCATTCTACTTCCCAGCAGTCGACTCCCGCTCAGTCTTCGAAGCTGATTCCACTTCAAGGAGACCCACAGGCTGCACACCACTAGGAGCGACATTCTCCTACCCACACACCCGATGTGGACCACGACCCCAGCAGACCATCCACACAGCAACGACGACGGCAACGGCCGCTAATGGCACCGCCGGAATCGTCCGCCCGACCTTCACGGCGTCGGTGCTACCATGACATCCGTGAGTTCCTTCTTGGGTAAATACTTCGGCTAGATACGTTACCAAAAGTGTGTACGCTGGCATCCGTGGCCCCATTGATACGTTGGAAACTATGAATTCGGGAATCTCAGCAGGCTTAACTGTGAGACACCGAACAAAAGCGCAGGTACACCGATGACACCTCTTGGTGGGGACCACTATCGTAGCCGAAAGAACATCCAGTGCAACGTACTTGCCGGATGATCGCCAACAACCAAACGTTTCGCATCTGGTTGGCAGCCAAGAACGCAAGATTTTCGCGTCGAACTTGTATCTCCCCATCGGCGTCGTGAACGACTGGACCACCATCTCGTAAGTGATAGGAGAATCGATGAAATGCGCGATGGCGTAGCAGCACACGGGAATCGGACAGCCGAAGATGACACATTGGCTGGGAACGCGAGCAAGTAAGTGGACATCGGCACAAATTCGGTGCCGTAATCCAGCTCGCGCATACTGCTCCTCGGCTTCTCGCGTTACGTAGCAGCTGCCAAATGGCATTACCATCCGCAGATAGCAGTACCTCTGGCCGATGATGCGGAGCGCGCTGACAATGGGATTGAGCTCGATCGCATTGGTTGTGAAGATGGCGGCTTCATAACGGTGGTCTTTAACGTACACCGTCTCACATGCATCTACATCTTGGTTTCCCGAGCTATTTCGGACGCGGATGATCGACGATACAGCGGCTTTCCGCCGTCCGATGGATGCATATCCGCCTTTGCACACTTGCTCGTCTTCTGTATTCGATAGTAGGGTCAAATCGACGTCATAGATGGGGAATCGAAGCTGTACATCCATCAATTGCCGCATCAATGCCCACATTCTGGCAGGAAGAATCATTCGACGCACATATCCGGTGGAAGTTGATTCAGACGTCACTGCAAAACAATGGTCGACGTGGCTTCAAATGCGTGCTGCACACGGATTGGTGTTGCAAATCCCAGTCTTGCCATTCCGCTTTATGAGGAGCGAATGAATGTATGGTCCGCCATACCGCGTCCACGAAAATTTGCGGTAGAGCAGCCAGTGACGGATGCGATCCAGATATCTCGACTGCGTGTGCAACGTGATGAAGACTTGCGATGCGCACTGGCGGCAGCACTCGCCATGTCGTTTACAAACCGGAACCATACCTTGGAAGCAAAGACGTCGTGATTGTCGTAAGCGGATTCGTATAAAACCACTTTGGGAAGGACGAAAGCGCAAAGAATCGGGCGAATGCTCGCCAAACAACGGACGTGGTGTCGTACTTGTACATCCAGACTGGAGAGTTGGCACTTGCTTCTGGATTTTGCAGCGATTCGTTGACCGAGTAATGCCATGGCCCATGGTACTGGTACGAGATAGGTTCAATTGTCCGGTTCAAATCACGCTCGCCAACAGAACATCCGAGGCAGCCATTCCATAAGAGAGAAGGTTGACAATGAGAAAGAAGCCATTCAAAGGCAAGCGCTGGTCGAACAATTTGAATCGATGAGCTCACTGTCGCTTCAAGTGCTGGGTCACTCTTTTCGGTCGCTTCTCTGTTGTGGTTCTTCGACGTTTCCGCGGTGCTATAGGTGGATCGTTGGATTGGTGGGGCTGATTGAGAATGCATTTTATTGTAATTAACATGGCGTGTACACCCTGTGAGGCGTCATCGTATCACCGCTGAGGATATGCCACGTTGTCGTTGCTTACCATGTGATTCCGATCGCATGTCGAACCGCGTAATGTCCGTCCAGGTCATAACGTGATTGTGTTGCGAATAGACGCCTGCTTTGCCTGAGCTTTCGTCTCTCCCTTTGACGACCAACGTCGCCACCCACCATGCTTTTCTTCGGTTGATGCGCCTTCCCTGCGATGGACGAAGTTTTCCGGCCCATCAATTCATGCGAAAGGCGCTTCCTCGTCTCTTACAGCAGGCAGACGCACGGTCGCAAGCTGCGATTGGCAGATATTACGAAAGCTAGCTAGCATTCGTAATATCTGCCAATCAACTTCTTTTATTTCCCTTTTCCACCAATCAACTCGCGCGTCGTCCTGGAACGCGGCCGTTGAAGCTAAGCGAGAAAGGCAACACGCGCGCATGACACAGCTGAGCCATGGTCGGCTCGACGCTGTGGTGAGTGTGCCTTCATTTGAAAGCTGAGGACGCCGTAGTCACCTGATGGAGTCTCCTGACATCGTTCAGCGGCATCCGCTGTACCCGTCGATCCGGGAGTTGATGCTGGTGATCGCTCAACCCAGCAAGTTCCTGCACGCGCTGCTTCTGGACCCACGCTTCGCGTCCGCGAAGACGCTGGAGATGAAGGTCGCAGAGTAACAGCGCGCCGAGCTCCAGGCCGTGCAGCAGCTGCTGGACCGGCCAGAAGACATCTTGGCCAAGCGTGAAGCTGACCGTGAGAACCAGCCGCCTAACGGCGACCAACTGCACGTCATGACGATCAAGATCCTGTTCTACTACGTCCGTCTGTGGAACTACACGTGCATTGTGTGTATGGACGCCGTGCGCAAGACCCAGTTGCTCATGGCCCAGTTGCAAATGCATCCGGCGCACATTCTGTCTGCCACCAAGAGACGGGCTGCTTCAATCTCGCCTGCTCTCGAGGACAAGAGCGCCGATGCGTTGTCGCACAGCATGGTCCTATCGAGTACGTCGTCGTCCAAGCGGCCGCGCTTGACGCGCTCCGTCAATGAGTTTCTCGTCGCGTGGTTCCTCGCGCACAAGGCCAACCCGTATCCGTCGGCGAACGAGCGTGCCCAGATTGCCGCGCGAACCGATCTGTCGGAGCAGCAAGTGCGCAACTGGTTCGCCAACATGCGTAAACGTCACTGGAAGCCGTCACATCAATCGAAGAAGCCGCGATCGTTGCTCGACGTTGTTCTGCGCAAAACTGATGCGTGATCAAGCAAGCCATCACTGAAGACAAGAGGCAAGTGAGACTTTTCAGTTGACCACACCGTATGAGAAAAACAACAAGTGAATGTGACTATGAACATGTTGATCGTGTTGCGACGTATCATGACTCTCTCATCAGCATTGACGATGCCCATTCGTCGGTTGGCTGTGGGCACATGACAAAATCGTGGACGTCAGGTATCTAACCTGTGAAGCAATCTGTGTGACGTCACCTCAAATGGAAATACAAAAGGCCAGTTGGGCTATGAATATGAGTCGACCTCGAAGCTGACTGGAACGATCAGAACAGTGGCTGCAAGAGCAGAATCATGGCCGTCAACGACAGCATGCCACAAAAAACTTACCACGGACGGCCCGACTCTTGCCGTGCGTTTGGTTAATGGGGCTGCTGCAGCTTCGATCTCATCTACACCACATTTTCAGTTCTTGACCCCAGTGCATTGTCAATGTCAAAGATTGAGGACGGTTGAACCACAGGAGCTGGTGCAGCACTTGAAACAACAGCGTAATCACTTTGATAAGCTTCTTCCTCTTCCTCAGCATATTCTCCTGCGCGATGGCCAGCTCAGACGTTCTCCGGTCTGGACTTGAGCAACGCCAGTTGCGGCAAGGTATCGAGCCACAGTGGTTCCAGTATTACGGCGCATGGTTCTACTAGGTCAGTGAATCGTTGTGGAATGCGTCTGGTAATGCCAGCGATGACGCTCCAGTATGGATGTACAAGTATGACACCACGTCGGTCGTTTGGCGAGCGTTCGCACGGTTCTTTCAGCTACCGTCCTTTCCGGAATGCTTCTTGTACAACGCTGATTGCGACAACAACGTCATGTTCTCGTCCAAGGTCTGGTTCCAGTTTGTCGACGACATGACCAATGCCGCTGCKATGAGTGCTCAGCGTCAATCGTCGGTTGTGCTGCGCACGCAATCGAAGTATCTGGATCGCATCCATCACTGGCTGTTTCCGCACTTGTTTGTGCGACCAGTATGGCGGACGAACCAGGTCGTCCATTTTCCAGCTCACTCACGCCTAGCGATATGGAGTTCTATCGCACTGTCAGTGCGCTAGGAAGAGCTACTTCTACCTCCGGGAAGCGATGTTATTTACGAGTTGTTTTGTACCCCGAGGTGCAGAAGAACGATATGCGCGAGCTGATCCATGGCGTCGATTCCTTGCTGCACTGCACTTGTTTGCTCGCATCCCAAGTCAATGCATCGTGTATGGCAGTACGATTCCGATTTGCTACTACGCCATCGCACATTTCATCGACGCTCCCATGACATACGAAATGGTGGCTCAGGCGTCCACACCGCCCATGGGCAAGTACAAATTCGATGTTACCAAGTTTGCATACTTGGTCACCAGCCAGATGCGGAACATGTGGTTCCTGGCGATCGTGAGGCAACTCTTGCATTTGGTGTTCTTACGCCTGCGGCAATGGTCTGCTCCCAAAGGCATTCTCGGCCTGCCCTTGTTTCTGTTGGGCATCTGGTCGTGTCTGAGCATGACATCGCAACACGTCTGCTCTCGCTGCGAGATTCCCGGATTGTTAGCTGGCAGCAAGCGAATGAACGTATGGATAGCAGAGTCAGGGACTTCGCGTTCGGCTACGCCACAGAAGGCAACATGTTGCTCGAAGGAGTCGTACTGGATGCCGTCGTCAGCGTCGTTTTTTTGGATTGCTCGCGTGTACGAATGGCACCGAGGCCGCTCATCCGATCAGCAGCGTTCCAGCCTCCTCATGCTTCGGATGGCAGTGCCGTACACGGCAGGAGTCTGGTGGTCGACGTTGGCGTTCAGTGTCAGCTGGGGCGGGACGATCTACCGACTGCCCAAAGCATACAAGCTAATGCCGGCTGCGTTGAAATCCACGCGCCACTTTGTCCCGGTAACCGACTGCGAGTTACTGTGAGTCCATTGGTCTCCGACGTGCCGACAACGGCAACGCAGTGGCCGCACCATCCCGAGGCACGAACGGCGTTCTTCCCACAAGAGATGGAGCAAATCCACCTTAGGTCTCCAGATATCGACAGCCTGGCAGCGCTTATTAACCCCTTGGTGGCTTCTTCCGGCTGCGATCATCATTGTGCGATTGCCAGAGTCGGTCGCGCCTTGCCGCCAAGCCCCAACGATAAATCAAGCACGTTGGTTCGTTGTGGCGAGCGAGTTGGTTCCGTCAGACGGGATATAAAAAGCAGCATGCGCCAGCAGCAATGTTGAGGCTTCAACCTACCTAGCGTGCGCTTCTATTCCATCGAGGGGAAAAGATCAACCAGTGCCGAGAAACCCTAGGCAGTGCGAGCGCAGATCGACCGATATCAACAGCAGCATGCCGTTCAAGTGGAGTGCTATCGCCCCGACTCCCTCGGCCAGAATGATCAATCTGATGAGCGCGTCCTCGACGGCATCTGTCTCGCAGTTCCGATTCTCGTCGCAGCCTCAAGGTGAGCGTTGTAGAATCAAGGCAAACGATCTAGAAGAATTGACTCAGCACTTGAAGAGACAGCGTGCTCATCGATCAACTCTGTTTGACAAGCGCCTGCCGTTGCCCAGACTCTTCCTTCTTGTCAACGTTGTGTCCTACGCGTTGGCTTGCTCTGATGTGCTTCGCTCTGGACTCGGTCAACACAAAGTAAACCAAGCCATTGAACCGAACACTTATCAATACTATGGGCCATGGAATTATTCGGTGAGAGAATCGCTGTGGAATGCGTCTGGTAATGCCAGCGATGACGCTCCAGTATGGATGTACAAGTATGACACCACGTCGGTCGTTTGGCGAGCGTTCGCACGGTTCTTTCAGCTACCGTCCTTTCCGGAATGCTTCTTGTACAACGCTGATTGCGACAACAACGTCATGTTCTCGTCCAAGGTCTGGTTCCAGTTTGTCGACGACATGACCAATGCCGCTGCKATGAGTGCTCAGCGTCAATCGTCGGTTGTGCTGCGCACGCAATCGAAGTATCTGGATCGCATCCATCACTGGCTGTTTCCGCACTTGTTTGTGCGACCAGTATGGCGGACGAACCAGGTCGTCCATTTTCCAGCTCACTCACTCCTCACCCGACGGACCGACGTGTCCGCAGACACATATGGATATCACTGGGAAGTCCGACATGAATCCATCTGCAGCCCACGTAGAGATGGCCATCTCCCATTGTTTTGCGACGACGTGTGGATCAACTTTCGTCGAACGTGTCAACAGAGCGATAGAGCTTGTCAGAGCGTGGGGATTGTGTGGCTGGACATCATGAGGCAACTAATGGCCGTGCAACTGCGATTCCCTGGCCTGGACGTGGATCTGACACTTTTATCCAGTGCCGAAGACGTGCAAGTTTGCAAAGGGGGGATTGCGTACATTGGGCGACGGAAAGCCGACGTGTCGTCGATAATTCGCGTGAGAAACTGCACCGACAATGAAAGTGGACATATATGCAGATCGGTCTTCATAAAAGACCACCGGTACCAAGTTGCCATCTTCACGACCAACGCCATCGAGTTCTATCGCACTGTCAGTGTGCTGCGGATCATCGGGCAGAGCTACTTCTACCTGCGCGTGATGATGTTGTTTGTCAGCTGTTACATGACTCGAGCAGCAGAAGAATGTTACCTGCGAGCGGGCATTTGGAGCCGATTGCGTGCTGCACTGCACTTGTTTGCCTGCATCCCAAGTCAATGCATCGTGTATGGAAGCGCGATTTCTGTGGCTTGCTACGCCATCGCGCATCTCATCGACGCTCCGATGACATACGAAATGGTGGCTCAGTCATTCACGACGCCGATGGGGAATTACAACTTTGACGCCAAGAAGTTCGCGTTCCTAGCGGCCAACCAGATGCGCAACACCTGGTTCTTGGCGTTCGTTATGCAAGTCGTGCACTGTTTGTCACTTCATCTGCTCCGATGGACTCCACCAAAAGGAATCCTTGGTACGCCCGAGTTTCTGTTCGGTATTTTGTCGTGTTTGAGTATGGTCTCGCAGCTGCGGCTGCTGTCGTTGCGGGACTCACGAGTTCTCAGCTACCAACAAGTCAACAAGCGCATGGATACTGCTGCGCACAAGTTTTCTCTAAATTCTGCGTCCGATGGGAACATGTTGCTGGAAGGTGCTGTGCTGGATGCTAAATTCTTCATGTGTTTGCTTGCCGTTCTCAGCATGCTTGTTGGTGCTGCCCACTTCTGTGAATGGCATCGGTATCGCGCGACCAACCATGAGCGATCGAGCTTTCTCCTACCTCGAATGGCGGTGCCATACACGGCAGGGATATGGTGGTCGACACTGGCGTTTAGTGTGAGTTGGGGTGGTACGCTCTTTCCTGTTCCGAAGGCCTACAAAGCGGTGCTCTCTATGCTCTGGAAGTCCCAACAACAACTTTCTCGAGTGAGTGCAAGCATCAAGAGTCGTCGGAAGTCGTCTGTGGTCCAATTCGTTCCTGAACTTGAGGAAACTGTTTTGCCACAACATTCCGAGGAGCGGTCGAAGTTTTTCCAGCGAGAGATGACAGAAATTCATATGCGGTCTCCGGATATCGATAGCCTCGTGGCACTCATCAACTTGGTCGCCCTCAGCGATCCGGTCACGTACGTTCGACTGCGGCTCTGGCGCGGGCATGTCGTGCACTACTTCAAGAACAAGGTCACTCGCAAAGTGTTCGCCATGCCAGCAGCTGCGGCAACGTGCTCACAGGTGAATTCCAGCATTCGATGGGACGAGCTCGTTCACCTCCGCTCGCGCAACACGACGAACATGACCTGGTCCGACATCATCCACGTGGGGTGAGACAAACGATCTCATAGCGAGGCAGCTCGCATTACGATACCTCATGTCGCGACTTCATCAAACGAGCCGCCTAGCCCACAAGATCGCTTGTTAGCCCTAGGATCTACAGTACATGTATGTATTGTTTGAGCAATAATTTAATTGGCGTGTGCACTCATCAATCACCCAAAAAGAATCTGTGCTGCAAATCTCGCGCGCTTCCCCTACCACCCAATCACCCAACCCGACTAAGTACGCTCTGGACCACTTCTCACCACGTCACACATTCGCATCCATGACCGACATGACAATGATGGAGATGCTGCTGGTGGCCTTCCCGGCCTGGCCGCAGCGCAAGTTCTACTTCTGGCTCGAGCACGCCGCTGATGGCGCGCTGTTCACGATTTGCATGGAGAACGACGCTGCGCGCGAGAAGTGGTGAGTGTTCCTGTTGGGTCTCTGAATGCCACGACACCGACCAACACATGCGGGCCATGTGCCAGGCAATGCGTCGTCAAGACCGTCGCGCAATATGCGTGCGTGGCAGCAGCACAACACGCGGCCATGGACGCCACCAAGCTCACACAGTTGATCACAGTACGTTGGCTGGGGCTTTGCACCGATTTCTGTGAGCTCACAGCAATGACACATAAATGTACCAGACAGCTATCAAGCCCCTCGCAACCAGCGGCTCCGTCGCGTCGCCACCGCGTGCGCACGGGATTGAGCTGGAAGTGGTGAGCCCAAGCTTCGTGCTACTCAAGCTGCTGAGTGCCACGGGCGCCGTCGAGTTTGAGTTCCCGCTGTACCGCGTGGCGTGTCCGCAGTCGCCAGCGAGGTTGTCGGCGCCGCATGGCATGGCAGTGGACGAGCCTGTGCAGCCTGCTCGCGTGTCTGTCTCCATACCTCCTCCATTCCCCGCTGCAGCGTCAGTTATTACACCTGCTGCTGCGACGTCGGCCGAAGGCAGCAATAATGTGGCTGACGAGCCGGCCCCGTTGTTTCTGGCGGTGCAATCGCTCTCCAACGTTGGTGCTGGAGGATTCCTCAACTGGCGACGTGTCGACGGACGACAGGAGACATCGTTTGCGGCCATTTCGCCCAACGGCATCATGTTTGCCTGCGATGATGGCATGTACTCGGTGGATGTGGAGGTGCACCATACGTCCAAATCCACGGGCGTGGCGTTCCAGGTGCTGTGCAACGACCGAGTGCTCGTTCAAGTCCAAGCGGCCGCGTACAGATACCACGACAGCATCTCCGTGGCCATTGCGATGCTTACTGTCGCCATTCAGCGCCGTGAAGTGCTCAAGGTGCAGTTCTTGGGCGACGGCGTGGCTTTGACAGCCAGTCGCCTGTCCATCCGCAAGCTCTGATCTAGTTATCTCTACGCAACGTCCGAGCGCCTAAAGATGGTGGGACGTGGCGTCAGCAACCACGTGCAAGTGGTGCGATCTTCCCGCTCTGTCTGGGAGATACTTCTGTGCGAGCAGCCAGCAGACTGAGTTTGTTGCGTCAAGCTGCTCGCTGAGTGCTTATGAAATACACTTGTTATTAAGTCAGGCATGCGAATAGATATCGCGGAAGTCCAGGGTGACGTCAACGGCTTCTCACGGATTTGTTTGGCCGCGATCTCGTTCGTTTTACTCGGTTTCTTCTCACCCGATGCAAATGAAATCCGACCACGCCATTGCGTTGACAGATTTGAGAGACACGAACTCGTCCAAAGGTCGATTCGATTCAACCGTGGCCGTGGCTGCTGCAGCTGGAAGCGTGAATACCTTGCCAGTACGTGGCCACATGAAATAATGCACTGTGACTCGACTTCTGAGGCGAAGGCGCACGAACGTCTACGGATCACTCATCATGACGAGCGAGATCCATGAGCGCCACCAAGGCATCCGTGTTTCCTGACCGCATGTGGATCAGCTCCATCTCTTGTCCGATCGTCGATGATTTCGCGTGAACTAAAGCTGGTTCATAGGTATTCTTCTTGTAGAACAACATTCCGATCCAGTGCACGCGAGACTCGCTGTCTCGTTGCGTCGAGCTTCTTTGACGAGGTAGAACCACGGGCCATAGGACTTGAAAACGTGGGTTCAAACTGCACGGATTTTTTGAGGTTAGCAGCACCGATGCCTGAGCGCATGACCTCGGAGCACAGTAGCACGAATGTGCCCAAGTTAAAAAAAAGCACCAACAACCTTTGCAGTGGCGGGTGGCGATCGAGAAAGCCACTTTTTGCAGACTGCTGCTCGTACTGCGCTCGAATGACCACATCGGTCGTGTTCGTCGCTGACGATGGCGGACGTAACTTCGAGGTCTTCGTCCGTTGGATGAATATCCGCAGAGCTAAAGCCGACTCTCGGCCGGGATTGCTGTCGTTTGGTCACTCTTCCTGTCCACTGCTAGTTGTCCAAACGCGACGCTGAAGCACTGCCTGCCGTCTCGCGCCACTGGGTTCCGACAGAGTGGCTGCTGTGCGCGTGACCGCATCACTTTTCGTTTGTCGCCTGATGCTGTAGCCTTGACGCCTGAGCTGGTCATCACGAATAGTCGTTTTGGCGGTGGTTTCTTGTGGTGCGAAGCTTCTGAGGAAGCACGTGCTAGAAACTTCTAACTGCAGCGACAGGCACATGGCGGAAAGGAACAGCCTCGTCGATGATTGACTGTCCAAGGTTTCGTGTCTACGTTGTCGGTCTCCACCAGCCAATGTCGACCTCAAGGAGCACGCGCTTTTATAGGAGTACGTGTAGTCTGGTGGTGGCGACACGAATGAAAGGAGACGGCGAACGACTGCTTCTTGTTTGTGAGTCTTTGACGAGATTGACGCACTTGAGCTGCAATGCACGAGGCTGCGCCGTTCGACAAGCGTGCTGCTGATAGGTGGATGGGGCACCGCGCTATCCTGAGTGAAGCTCACCGTTAATATAATAATCGCTGCTGCATCCGTGGGGTGGCGTTCATCAAATCTGTTGCGTCGAATGGGCGCAGTCATTTCCATGCCTTAGTGGAGCGAGCGGGCAAGGACATTGGCAAACCTTTGCATTGGTTTTCGTCGTTTCGTTTACAAATAACAGGATGATATATACTGCACTGCTATCTTCAGGCCAACGATCTTGCAGACGTGACCATGTAGCTAAACTGCTCTGCTTCCGCTTCATCAAATAGCTCGAACTGGTTCTCTGGGTTCTCGCGCTCTTGAAGTCGGATGCGTTCGACTTCGAAGTCATCCAGAGCGATCTCTTCTCTTGTGGGCAATATGAGTTTGCGTTGGTGCACAAATGGTGGATACGTCTCTTCGTCATACACTTCGATGAATCGCTCGGCCAAGTAATGATGTGGCTCGTACTTGTGGCGATATGTTGGTCTCAGCATCACAAACAGCGTGGCGATCCACAAGACGGCAACACCAATCAACGTCGTGATGGCTGAAAGGCCAGATACTTTGAAGCGAATGACCTTGCGCTCCTTGTTCCTTTCCAATTCCAGTTGTACGTTGTAGAGCCCACCGCCGTAGCCGACCACTTTGTCACTCGCCGTGATGGTTTTGGCCTTAATTTGCTGCCCTTGCTTCCGTGCGCCGTGCTGGAACAAGAAGTACAACGACGAAGTGTACAGCGGGTACAGCGGATCTTCGAGCACGTAGCGATTGGCTTGTAGCTGATGAATGAAGCCTTCCACCTCCATGGAGCAATTGCGACTTGGTAGTGGCGCGAACGACTGTTTTCTTGCCGGGGAAGCGAGCTGGATTGACGTATTCCCACTCGTAGTGGTGGCCGTCTTGAGGTAGCAGCACTCGCTTGGAGATGATTGCAGCTAGGGTCGTCGGGTTGTGCAGGTTGGCATGACGCAAGTCTTCCTGGACGCGCTGCTTGCTGATGAGAAGGAAGTTGAAGAGCTTGCCCTTGTCGTGGTCTTTGAACGACGTGAACGCCGAGTTGGATTCGTTATTTTCGCGGAACATCTTGAGCTGAAAGGGCACGCCCTGGCAACCACGTGGATCTTTGCAGCGCGCGTTGAAAACCTTGCTCAAATCCTGGTACGTCCATTCGAGCCTCGCAAACGTGAGCACCAAGTGGCGCCGTGGGTTCTTGATGTACGGGATTCCGTCACTAGGTCGCACAAACTCGTCACCAGCGATATATGTGCCGAATCCATAAAGGAAAGCAGCGTTGTCCACAGCCGAGTCGTTCTTCGGGAGCATCATGAACAAATTGTCGTCGTAGCCGAGCTCGAATGCGAAGTCTTTCAGGTAGGGCATGATGGATAGCTCCTTCCGCAGTGGCTGGTAGGAGCTGCGGTCGACAAAGACGCAAGAGTCGGCACTGCACATGGTGCTGGGGAAGGCCACCGGATACACGTTCTTCATAGCGCAAACTTTCTTTTGAGCGGGCGTGACACAATCGGTTGTGACGTTGTGGTACGTCACGTTGCTGAGCATGGGGATATCGATTGTCATTGCCGACACGTTCACAAACTTGCCGAGCTCAAAGTGATCGAACTTGACCGACATATCTGCCAGGGACAAATTGCCCATCTTGTCGTTGATAATGTCAAACGTATTGCGCAGCAACTGTTGCGCGGTCTGGTTTGCTGGCAAGTCATATCCCTCTAGGTTCTGGATCTGCGACTGACCACCGCGACAGTCTTTGCTGGCCCAGTCGTCGACATCACCGCCGTTGAGGTCGATCGGCAACGAGTCGACGACCGTCACAACCTGGCCATTCATGTCGGTCAACGCGTTCGTGCTGTCCAGTTTCAAGCCGAAATCCTTGATCTCCACCAATTCGAGGGCATCCGTCAGTGGACCGAGATCCTCTGTCCCCAATGCATTCTTAATGCGACCATCTTTCAGGTAAAACAGTTTGCTTCCCGAATCCATGTACACGGGGACTTGGTTTGGCGGGAACGTGTCATTTGTAGCCGCAGCTGAGTCGTTTGCCAAACGTCGAGCAGGTCGTGCCGTGGCTGGCGCCGGTGGAGCTGGTGTTCCTGGTCGTGCTGTTGTTGGTGCTGCAGTTCCAGGTTGAGCAGAAGTGGGTGGCACAGTGCCCGGCCGCGCTGTTGCTGATGGAGCAGCCGTCGGTTGCCCCGACGACGGCAGTGCTGGCGAAGCCGACGGAGCCCTCGACGTGCCAGATGCACCGGACCCTGCACCACTCGGCGTGTCGTTGGTGACTGCGTTGTAGTAATTGCCACAGGTATCCGAGTTTGCCGTCGAATCAGCAAAACTGCGTTCATACATCAGCGTGCCTTGATACACCAGCTCGTATGCGCGATTGAAGGTGAAGCCCGACTTGGCCATAAAGGCTTCAAAGTCTTTGTCGGCCGCACCGTTGTTCCTGGTCAAGTCTGCGTACGTCACTTTGAGCGAGGCCTTGGCGTCCGCTGCCGTTGGGATTGCTTCATAGTTCCAATCACGAGATTGGAAGCCGTAAACGACAGACGTGGAGCCAATGTCAAGCAGTGACGGGATTTCCGAACTCTTGGTGGACGACGCCACTTCTTCAGCCATGACGGCGCTGCATTTTGGGTGCAGTGGCGTCTGAAATGGCTCCACGCGCTTCGAGATGACGCCATGCAGAATCGTGTCGTCAATGCCAACCATGGACTTGTTGACGACGCCAGTGGCGGACGAATACAAGTCAGCCGACACCAGCGCGCGCTTGACGGACACGATCGAACTGTCGACGAACAAACTCGTGAAGCTCACGTTGATGGCGTACATCAAGATGGGTGGGAACCATGTGATGAACATCTCCTTGTACCTCATCGACGGGGACTCGTTCTTCAATGTGTCCTTCTTGGACCATCGGCGGTTGACAAAGTACGTGACGTAGGCGGCCACCAGTACCTCAAAGAACGTGTTGCTGGCTTCTTCGACGAAGCTGAGCAGGTAACCGTTGGCTGTCTGGAAGTGCTCAACGAGCGCGTCAGCCTTCTCGGACGACCCGATGGGGTCCTCGATGCCACGCAGCAGCGTGATGCCGTTGCCACGCAACACGTAGCCCGTCCCGACGACCACGACGGCGCCGATCACGGCGTACAGGACGAGTCGCCGCTTGTCCAGCTCGAGTGTTGGGACTGGTGTGGCGGCCATGATGTTGACGCGAGTGGAAGGCCCGCCCTCCATGAACGCGTCCGTCGACACGAGCGCACGCTTGGAATCCATGGCGTTCAGCTTCTCGTGGATCATGATGAAGGACTTGCGGTCCAGTCGAGAGATCGGCGACTGTCGGAGCACGTGAGTCAGCGGCTGAGAGGAACACACACCAAGACACCGAAGAAGTGGTGGCCGTGCGAGAGGACTTGGGATGAACCCATCGGCTCCCCAGCCGTCCGTGTGCAAGCGCCAGAAATCGGGGCAGGTGGCCATGCGGATCACACATGATTAGCCAGCTGGTGGTCTCCATGCCGTGAAGACGGACACCCAGACGGCAGCAGACACACCCACGTGGGGAGGCACACACTGAACGAAGATGAACTCCATTCACGGATCGGCTGTTCTCTTCTGGTCAGCCATGCCAGTACTGTGTCTTGTGATGGAAAGCAGCGTGATTGGCACAACGCACCAACATCGATCTCCTTGCCGCCACCGCATCATCAACGACAGCGACAGCGCTGGCGTGGTGGGATGAAGAAATCATCCACTTGGTGATCAGGATTGGCCTCGTGAGTGTTGGGCGCACGTGCCTTTGCTGAGTCAGGAACGCGGAGAATCCAGGCGCTGGTGTGCTGCCCCCCCCCCCCCCCATCTCGCGAAAATCCACTGAGCTCGGAGCAGTAACCCAGTGGGAGCGTTGATCGAATTCAACATCGTGCGACTGCTTCCGTCTACCAGATGGTGTGCCGTTCTGAATGGATGTGAGGCGAGGACGTGTGCGCACCCATGCCACTCAGTGAGTGTCTGTCGCTCGTCAGTTGCAGCCGCCTCGCGTTTGCTGCGCTCAGTGCACGATTCTGCCACAAGCAGCAACCAAGATGCACGCGTCCCCCGCCAACAAGTACAAGGGCATGCCTTCGCCGTTGGATGAAGAAGCGCCTGGGCAGCCCATCGTAATCACGGTCAAGCTGATGAATGGCCGGTTCTTGATGTTTGTGGCCGGCGCAAGTGCGTTCTTCATTGCGTTTGCGGTCGGGTTCTTCTATGGCTTCCAAGTGCGCGACGACGTGTTCGACGATGTCGGGTCGTCTGAGAAATCCGAAAACATGATCTCCAAGGTGAACTCGGCGTCGGGTTTCATCATGGAGATGTTCCAAGTGGCCATCGGCATGATCCTCGCGCGGTTCTATCCAGTGTTTGAGGTCTGTTTCCACAACGTATTTTTCCCGAATGGCACGGAAGGGCCCCCTGCTCATGTGCAAGTGCCTGCTGAGCAGCAACACCAGCCGACAGGCTGGTCGAGCCGCTGGCGTGGGGTTGCGGCGTGGTTCACGCCGTTTCTGATCATGATGGCGATCCAGAATAGTTTCAAGTCATTCCAGGCTTCTACCAAGACCGTCGGCTTCCTTCATATCGTGTCCAGCGAAGATCTGGTGTTTGAGGAGACCACAGCGCCCAAGATCGGTCATGTGAACGTGAGTTCGTTGTCGTCGACCAAGGTGAATGAGCACAGTGTCCGCAACACCATTCTGAAGAATGCGATTGAGCAGAAAACCACGCCGTTTATTTACAAGACGACGTCGAAATGCTCACAAACGCCCTCGGGCAACCAGACTGATGGTGGTGTCTCGAACTCGGTCGTGCAAGTGGATACGGTCGATGCCACCTCGGTCGTGTACGGCTTTGTCTCGAATGAGTGGAATTACGAAGCGTTGCCCGAAGAACTTGATCCGATCAACACGTTCAACGTGACGGCGGCTAACGTTGCCAATGCCATCGCCCCCAAGTGGGTCGACATGGACCTGCAGTTCGATCTCTTTCTGCATTTGAAGGTCATGGTGGAACGATCGTACATGGAAACCTCGACTGTCCCTTACCCATGCGTCTACTCGCTGTCCACCAACTACTCGGAGACGACCGTCGATCAGATCCGCCGGGACGCCCGCGCTGCTCTTCCCGCCAACAACAGCAGCCCTAGCACTAGCAATCGCACTACCCGACGTCGACTGAATGATGATGACTTCTTGATCAATGACGATGTGAGCAGCTCAGGGTCCGGAATGGACTTGGATGACGCAGGCCTGCCAGCTAATGGCCTGCGTTTTGGTGGCATGAGCTCGCTCCGCAACTACGCCGCCGACTATGCTGACAAGAAGCGCCACACGCTCCCTGTTTTGCTGGAGCACATTGCCAAGGGGATCGACAAGTCGTTAACGGACGTGGACACACTCCACTCCATTGAGCAAGCGGGCCTCAACTTCTCGCTTCATTCGGCGTTGCAGACCGAAGAGACGACTGTTACCTTCGAGCAGTATCAACTCAGTGGTAGCATTCGCGTGGATGCGCTGCGAGTAGACACCGTCATGCAGCTGCTGGGGACCAAGTCGGAATGTGTCACGCTGGGTGCCGATGCGAACCCGCCCTGCAATAGCTCAGTCATCTCGTACGGCCTGTTCAGCAACGACATGTGCGGAGCTGATGGCTGCATGTTTCTCGACGACTCGGTGCTCCGCAAGCAAGTGTTGGTGATGCCGTTTATGAAGAACTGCAATCCAGCCAACGCCACGTACAACCGTCATCACCGCATGTTTTCCATGGACAACTCATGCCAAGCTGCCAACAACTCGATGATTGTGTACGGTCTCGGCTCGTACGTCAGTGCCAAGGAAATGGGCAATAACTGGCGCGGCAAATCAGCGTACTTGGCTTTCCCAAAGCGTCATTATCGATTTTCCGTCGCCCGCGTGACATGGGAACCAGAGCCATTGGACAAAAAGTTCGATCTCGAATGCAAGGCAGCGAATGGGGACTGTACGGGCCTGGCATTCAAGCTACGAGGCTCCCGACGCATGCTCCTGGCTGGGAAGGACGCGCTGAACATGGATCGCCTCCAGCAAGCACGTTTTGAGCGTCCTATCTCGCTGGTTCAACTCAATGAAGCTGAGCTATCGCTCGGGGATGTATGGTCCGGAAACATTGAGAAAATCAACCCGAAGTACATCGCCAAGTCGACGTGGACTCCGCTGAATGGCTCTCGCTGCTCTCGACTGATGGACTCGTTCGCTGATCAAGTCGACAAGAACGCCTATTACTTGGAGAAACCGTTGCAAGTGATGTACACATCTGCGCTCTTTTTCTTGTTTGAAAAGGCGTCCGTGACTGGTTTCAACGCCACAAGAAGTGGCCTCCAAGTCACTTCCCTCTCTCTCGAAGAAAGCGGGCAAAGTGCTCTCAAGCACCTGAAGCTCAAGGGCGACAAGCAAGTGCGCTCACTACGTCTGCGCGTACCAGATGAGAACAGAATCGGTGCTGTCGTTGGCACAGCATTCATGCTCATCATTGTGGCTGTGATTGTGTCACAACACACGGACCCACTGCGCGCATGGGAACGTGAATCGCACGTCACGGAATACCTAGCGATGCAGGACGACGATGCGTATGGCGACCGCATCCACTCGAAAACTTTCCGTAACTTGCCGGATGCAAGTCACTCTCACGAGATGGAAGCGTTCCAAGTGACAGAAATCACGCTGCGAGAAGCCAAAGCGGAAGAACCACGCCGCATCCAGCTCTAGGAGATCGCGTTTTGTGTTGTGATGAAATGAGAATGTAATGGACTATTGCTCGACGAAATCGCGTTGGATCAAAGCGAATTCCCTTGCGCGAGCTACATGCAAGCGATGTCTCTTTCACACAAGGCAGAACACTCTTTGGTTTATGCGTGAAACTCCATGCTATCAGCGCAGGCAAAAGCTGCGAGTCCAGCAAAGGGATGATGAGCGTTCTGCAGAGCAGGACTGCTGTGGGCTTCAAGCCGTCACATCAAGCACAACCGAGTCAAAGAAGCGATTTTTCTACCGCAGTCCCGGATCGACACGGTCTCGACACCAATCGTCCAGCACTGTCGTCGTCATATCAAGCTCATACTTGCGCTCTCTTCTCCAACGCGGTCATGATCGCCGTCAAAGAGCAATCACTTCGAGCAGAAACTACCCGTCGGTTGAGCAACTTTATAATTGATCTCGAGCTATCTCTGCTCAGTAACCCCTATCGAACGGCCAAAAGAGAACAGGATCGCAGCGAGCAAACTCAACCTTCCAGGCTCAGACAAGCTTCGTTCGACGTCTTCCCTGCAACATAGGCGCGCGAGTCTCGGAAACGACCAGGAGAAGCAACAACTCCAAGAGCGCGCTCGGACACTCACTGAACCAGCAAGATCTCTGTCCTCTTGATTGATGGTCCGGTCATTGCGCAAAGCACCAAGCAAGAGACGCGACAGCGCACCGACAGCGCATAGTTTGAGGCCGAAGGTGCTCAAGATGGCCAACACACACCACAGGGCACGTGCCGTTCACCCCATAATGGACAACCCGGAGCATCCGCCCAGCGCCATCCTTGCCCAGGATGACACGACAGCACTGGTTTGCCAAGCCCAGCAAAAGCTTCGTTCTGCTCGTACCATCTTTTTCGACCGCCAACCGCCACTACGCTGGACGGTGCTGTTCAACGTCTTCACGTATGGCCTTTTATGCTCCGAAGTTATGCGCTCGGGCATCGGTGTAGCAGACCTCGCCAAGTACGTGCAGTTCGAACCCAACGTTTTCAAGTATTATGGCCCATGGTTCTATCTCGTCAAAGAAGCTCGACGCAACGAGACTGCGCTCGCGCCGACGCGAGTGTGGGTGTACAAGTACGACACGACGTCTACATCGTGGCGCGCGTTCGCCGAGCACTTGAGCATCCAGTCGTTTCCTGACTGCTTCCTCTATCGATCCACTTGCCCAGACAACACCAACTTCTCAACCGCCATCTGGTTCGAGTTTGTGAACGAAATGGTGGAAACGATTGCGCTCAAGACGGCCCAACAGCCACCCGAAGCACGAGCGATCACGCTGCGCACCGAGTCGTTCTTCTTGGACCGCATCCACCATTGGATCTTGCCGCAGCTATTCGTTAACCCAGTGTGGCGAACTAACCAAGCCATGTATTTTTCACCGGAGACGCTTCTCACCAAAACCAGCCAGTACAATCAGAGCAGCCAATCGCTTGTGCGTATGGTGCACGGTCAGGAGCTGTGCTTTGGGGCGGCAGCCCGACCGTTCTTCTGCGACGACGTGTGGATCAATTTTCGCCGCCTGTGTCCTCAAAGGCAAGCGTGTCGCGATGTCGGCTTGATCTGGGTCGACACACTGCGTCGCTTGCTCGCGCTACAGTTGCGATATCCAGACATGCGCATCGATCTCACGCTATTATCTAGTAGCGACGAAGCCAAACAGTTCGAGGAGGTGTTTCCACAGTTAGTCGGCGTACATCCGATGTGTCTACGATCATGCGTGCTCTCAACGGCTCTGCCAACACTCCACTAAATGAGTGCGAGCCAATTTACGTCAACGACTACCGCTATGAAGCTGCCATTTACACGACCAACGCCATCGAGTATTATCGGTTCGTCAGCTGGCTGCGCATCGCCGGCCAGAGCTACTTCTACATCCGAATGATTGGATTGCTGGCAAGCTGCTACGTCACCCGATCTTCCGAAGATCGCTTCTCCGAGCGAGGTATCATCGTCCGACTTCGAGCAGTCATCAGTCTATTCGTGCGCATTCCGGCATACAGCGTCGTTTATGGCAGTGCGATCCCGGTGGCTTGCTATGCCATTGCACACTTGATCGACGCGCCGATGACTTACGTAATGATTGCACAGCAGTTCACGACGCCGGTGGGGCAGTACGAGTTCCAGCTCGCTATGTTCGTGTTCCTTGCGACCAACCAGATGCGCAATATATGGTTGCTAGCGTTGGTAACACAAGTGACGGTGCAATGGCTGCTCACTCGGATGTCGTGGATGCCACCACGTGGGGTTCTGGGCATCCCAGAGCTCACACTTGGGTTCCTGTCCAGCCTCAGCGTCATTTTACAGCTGAGGTTGCTTACACTTCGTTACACATGCATCACCAAGGTGCAGCCTGTGAATCCTAGCTCAAACGTGGTGCAACCCATCCGCAAGTTCAGCTTCGATCACGCGGGGGGTGGCAACATGCTGTTGGAAGGCGTTATCATCGACTTCAAGTTCTTCGCCAGCCTGCTGACAATCATGTTGATGGCGCTGGCAGCATGGCATCTCGGTCAAGCAGTTCGCCAGGGTTGGTGGCTGCGCTATCGCGCCTATGTACCGAGGTCGGTGCTGATGACGCGGGCGATTGTTCCATATACTGCTGGCACCATATGGCCATCTCTCACCGTCAGCGTCCACTGGAGTGGTCAATTGGTTCCGACACGAGAGGCTCACGAGTCATCATTCGTTGACGACACCGCGTCTGTGGGGCACGAGATGGAGTTGATTCACATGCGTGCTGGCAGCTTGGACGCTCAGGTGGCGCTGATGAACCTGATCGTGATGAGCGATCCGCGGACGTTCGTTCGCCTTCGACTGTATGGTGGAAGTATCGTGCACTACTTCATGTGGCCATCCACTGGCAAGATATTTGCACTACCATCGGCAGCAGCGGTGGTCGCCGCTGAGGCGAACCTGCCGTTGGACGAGTTTGTTTTCCTCAAGTCCGTCAACACGCGGGACATGATGTGGTCGGATCTCATTCACATTGGATAGAACCAACCTCGATATATAGGTCACTTGTGGATTTGATCCCCAGTTTCGCGAAGCCACAACTTCAGCGATGAGCTTGTCGCCACCCCTTGCTCGAGCTGCCGCAGGGCAACGTTGTTCTCAAGCTCACCATGGTCGATCAACAGCTTGTAGTTCCACATCCAACGAGCCCATGGCATCTTCACATGTTCGCCGGTGACTGCAAGGTTTGCAACCGCCAAAGCGTCTCCGCGGGTTGCAAGTATTTCTAGCTACATACTTTGCTGAGTAGGAATATAAATATGACGATAGAGCTCACCACTAAGTCGTATTCGCGCACGCATGTATTCATACATAAATGTATGAATTGGTACATTTTGCTTCTGTGAGAGGTGCATGTAGCCAACACGGACGACGTCTGACCAGTGTGTTGCGTGACGGCATGTGGGTGACGACGTCCCAAAGAATGCGAAGTTTTCCAAAGAAGGAAAACGATTTTTTCCGAAGTAACGTGACTGTTGGTCTCGATCGCAGTCCCTTTAGAATTCGCCGCGAACAGCGCAAGCCGCAAGGTTCAAGGTTTTCTCCAACCGCATCTCCCGATGGTTTTTCTACCAGCCATGTCCGCCCAACTCGTCGCCGGGGACCACGTCCTTCTCATGCCCGAAGACGCGCCACATACGATCGACACGTGCGCATATGACCGCGTCGCCCGCAGTGACAGTCACCATTTGCCGCTATGGCTTGCTGCGAAGCTACCCGCAGCGACTGCCGTGTTGCGCAAAGTGGCAAAGTCCGATGCTACCCACACCAAAGCAGGTCAGCTTATGCGCTGTGTCGTTGCAGTTCCAATACAAGACCGCTGGGCGTACGGCCAAGTCACTGGCTATGATGCATTCACGCTGTTTGTGTCTACACAAGCTACAACAGCTGCGGCACCGACCAGCGCCGCCGTTAAAACGGACCCAATCTTCGCTTTATTGCTCCAGAATTTCAGCCCCTCCACCGACGATCATTCCAAGCGACCTCGAATACGCTCATGAAACGATTTCTAAACGCATGCTTGGAACGGATGACTAGCTCGCTCGCAACGAACGTACAAACGAAATTCGCGTTATTCTCCGCGATATCATTCATCCCGATATGCATTCCTTTCGGGTGGACGCTATGCAAGTGGATCGCCAACGAAACAGATCTCCCCAGCGCTTCACACGTCAACACGCCGTCGAATATGTGTTCGCCGTCGAGGGTGGAGATATGGGTGGTGCCGGTGCGGACAGGCACCGGCCGGAGCCTCGATGTGCCGCCTGGTGAGCAGTTCGTTTCTGGCGATCGGACTTCGGCAATAGCTGCCCACACCGTGGCTGCGATGTCGACAACGTCCCACCCGGCGCACCGCTCCTTCATTGGTTGCTGGAGTGCCCCGTCGCGGAAGCATGCTGGGCTACCCTGCGTACAATTTGGTTCGGTTCCAGACAAATAATCGACGACGAATGGTGGACACAAGTATTCGCATTCACATTGAATGCATTCCCGCACGAGCTGTGGCAGGCCTCGCCTGCAGCTGCCGACGATGGTTTTGAGGAAACTGTGCACGCGATGCGGAGTGTTTCGGTGTTAACCACCCTCCGCCGGCTCTGGGCGCTGCGGTGGGGACAACCAGTACCCGTCGGAGCCATTCCCGCGTTGCGGACCAATGTGGTGTCCCAGGCGCTATCACAAATGCTCTTGGACAGGCCAGCCTCTCATAGACGTCTGCTTGACATCCTGACACGACACCAGGTCCCAGCGACACCGATCACACCCACAACACCAACCGTTCTGGTGTTTTTCGACGTGCGGCACGTGGCAACCCCGGCCCTGCTGCTGCGGGAATTTTGCTCGTGCGTGCCACTGCGACCGAAGCGTACATCGAGTGGGCCGGCTCAATTTTTCTTGGGCCAGCCACAAACGCAGCGGGTCATACTCACGT
Source organism: Lagenidium giganteum (assembly GCA_002286825.1). NCBI lineage: Eukaryota > Oomycota > Peronosporomycetes > Pythiales > Pythiaceae > Lagenidium > Lagenidium giganteum. The sequence goes on from NSDO01000299.1 coordinate 40,867, forward strand.
CACTATCATCGGTGACAGCAAGTTGGTCCTTAACTTCATGCGCCATGGTAGACGCCCCGCCTCGAAGACCCTCCGCCGACACTATGCTATCGCGCACACCTTGCGCAAAGGCTTCCAGGAATGCACATGGCGGCATCAACGGCGCCACCTAAACAAGATGGCGGACGCCTTAGCCAACATGGCGATAGACCTGGGTCGATCAACATCCTACTGTTCATCCCACCCATTGCCACCGTCAATCTCCAGCTTTCTGTCAAATTACGTTCGGCCAGCTCAGTAGCAAGCACGAATGAGCTAGAGGCGCTAACACATCACTTCTGCATTTGCAATCCTTTGCAAACTTCTTGCCCTCACTGCGGAGGGCTGGAGCAACCACTTTGCTCTAAGGCACAGAGCAACCGTCCGTGGTTGCGTGGAAGTCAACGCTTCCTATCGCACTCTTGTGCTGTGTGACGTGCCTTGTCACAACAAGAGGTATAGCAATAGGAGTAACAATCAGTACAAAGTTTTCCTTCATCTACGCAAGTATCTCTTCATCTGCGTGCTTGCGTGTGGATTTGCGCTGTTGTCGAAGTGCGTAAGTGTGATCTGCATTGGATCGTGAGTGTGGAGTGCTGCATATAGTAGATCTATACGAAAGGAGGTCTGCTGRGCSCCCATATTCGCTCTCCAACGAGTGTGGGCACCGGCTTTGGACTCATCAACCCCAGCACATCGTCGTACGGTGTCCCGCCACAGAGATCTTTGGCTGTGTGCGGTGATTTGTATTAAAATCGAAAGATATGCAGAGATCTACCTTGGAAAGTGCCGATCAAGCCGAGATCCGATAGATCCGGTGAGTGTCGTGCCAGAACAGTGCCAATCAAGCTGCGATCCGATAGATCCAGCGAGTGTTGTGCCGATTGGAGTACCTAAGGCATYGACGCCTAAGCYRAAGCTCAGCTACTCAGTGTCTCAAAAGGACTTGGGGTTTTGGAGTGACGTGCTGCGTTAGTGACTTGTGAGGAAACAAGTTTGTGTGTGTGAGCGCCTCGTCGACACGATTGCGCTCGCGAAGACTCGCTGCACGCCCGTTTGTTTGCTTTGTGGTTGGAGATCAGTGATTTATGAGATCTGCAACACCACAAATGCATATCGATCTCGGGTGGTGAAGATGTGCGCCACAAATCGATTTCGGAGTACGTGAAGTACGCATGTGGAAATGGGCTGAATACAACGTTTTCAACGCTCTCGACGAAGTTTATGTTGAAACATCCAGTACTAAACGCCCATCTGCCGTGTCTACTGACCAAAACGTATGGCGTCTCACGCGAGTTGCTGGCGATCGTACATGGTTGGAATTAAGTGCGCCAATTGATTGTCGCGCGCACGCAACGAGGTGTTGTGGTAATCGCTATTCGAGGCTACTTAGTTTGTTGGATGCAGTGGTGACCTCTATTCGTCTGCAAGACTCCCAGTTTGCTATGCCATCGGTGCCAAGTGTTGAGGAATTTGTAGACAGAGTAATACGCGGGCCAGTCCGGACCGCCCCACATGTGACGAACCGCGCGGGCCTTAAGTCAAGAACCAAGGTGGGCACCATGAGTGGCCGGGATGGCCTGTGTCCAAACGCAACCGGGGGGGGGGGGGGGGGGGGGGGGGGGGGGGGGGGGGGGGGGGGGGGGGGGGGGGGGGGGGGGGGGGGGGGGTGATGCTGGGCGATTAGCGCCAAAGCTTCCCCTCAGAATGACAGAATCACTTTGGAGTCTAAGCCAACTAGTGGCAACAAGGAACACGCAGTTGTTTGTGGACAATCTCCCTCCGTAACGTGAGAACCTGGGCTATTACGACTTGCGGCATATCACTTGGTGGTCATACGTGAGCGTTACTCGGAACGTCAAGACACAAACAAGCGTGTTGGTGAGTATCAACGCAGATCTCTGCTGTTGACGTGTGCATCAAGAAGGCACGAATCGTAGTTCGTCAAGGTCACCTGAAGTCAGGTGTGTCTGCGAACAAACCTTGTGATACGTATTTGGCCTGAGACGCCGCTGGATCTGTGCCGAGAGCTGTCCATCGTGGGCGTGCACCGCACAGCACAGCGCGAGAAGTGAATACTGAACGGAGTAGAACAAGCAGGGGTTCTACATATTTGTATTGGTGTGAACGAGACAGTGTTGACAGTGTTGAGCTGCGTCGAGACAGTGTTGAGCGGCGAGGAACCGCGCGACAGCGGCACACCGGAAGAGAGGTTGGATTCGGTCTGTCAACGTGGAGGTTGGTGGAGAAGTTAAGGAGTTGGAACCGCGCGACAGCGGATTGCCAGAAACAAGAGAGAGCGGTCAGCGTGGAGCTTGATCGAGAAAGGGTCCATGAACTACGGCAACATCAAGACATACGATCTACAATTTTTGAGCTGCGTCAACGCCACTTTTCCTGCTCCGCTGCACAAGGATATCTGCACGGGAATGCTTTCGCGTTATGGTCGAAGAATGACCTTCAAGGCTATGGGCGCGGAATGACCTTGAGAGCGACGCTAGTGTTGCATACGGGTGAAGTGGTTCACGGTATGAACGGAATCATGGTTCCTCGCAACAGGACTGCAACGGGTGGGATGATGCTGATCCCTGGGTCTGCGTTCGTCAGCGCAGAAGACATCGCCAAGTCAGAGAGAGTGTATTGCAGTATTCGAGGTATTGGCGTTCGCAATGGCCTGATGATCGGGCTAACGTCCATTATCAACACTGTCGATTACGACAGTGTGCGAGTCGTCATGGCCGCCATGTTGCAGATGCTAGCGATCATGCTCGCTCTACGCCTAACTCGCCGCCATTCGCCCTCGATTGATTGACACGGTCACTATCTACAACCGACTGGGATCAAGTATCATCGTGCTCATCCAGCTCGTCTATTGTGGATATGTCCTCAATGGGCTATCGTACGCGCTGGCTCGCCTCAGTGGTTTCAAGCAAGCGGTACCCGTGCTCGTGATTCCATGGCATCAGGTGCTCAAGAAATTGCTCGGGGGGTATGCCGTGAACTACCGATGGCCTGTACTGATTGTGTCTCCGATCGTCCTAGGATGGGCTGCGATCCTGTACCGCAGTGTGATGACGATCAAGAATGGCGTTGGCTTTGATGACAAACAGAACTCGGGTGCGATCTGCCAGCTTCCGTCCAAGTTYTGTTACCAAACGTCGTACTACAAGACCTACAAGAATGGCTATGTTGTGCTTCCGCTGGCCATCAACGCTCTCTTGTATGTGCACGTGTTCCTCAAAACCTTTTTTGGCTTTCCGCTTCGCAAGTACATCACGGACGAGATGCTGCCGTTCGAGGTGGTCTACGGAAGACGTCGTGTCACRTCCATTTGCAGCGATTATGAGTACAACTACRTCTGGRCGGCCGATGTTCCCCAGTCGGCATTGAMGATTGAGAAGACCAAYCGCATGTCCATGTTCGATCGATCRCCACACGCAGTGGCTGYACGTGATGCCAAGAGCCACCCCAAGTACCTCGTTACCATCGAAGGCATCGAGCTCTGCGGCTTCTTGTTCTTGAACCGCAGCGCCATCATCCGTCAAAAGGACGTACTGATCGCATTCCTGGATCGTTTCGTGCCATATGCGCACGTGTCGCTCGTTGTGTGGTTTGTGAACGGCACAMAGGTCAGTCAGCCGATRATGCTGAGYGGTGAGGACTTTCGGGCGCTGTCGATTGCAGARGGCTTCTTYGACTACGCTGGGTCGCCGCTGGRTGGTTTGCTGAAGCTGGATTTGGAAGACATGGCCATGCTGAGGACCGTCTTTCCAAGTATTCGACCACRAWCAARCRTGACKGCGAGCGTCGGTAACGAAAGCAATGTGAAGCCGCGTCGTATTGCTGCGGAACTCAATCAAAGCAAGGTGTGATCTGGACCGATCCGAATCAAATGCTGACTTTTCCAAGTGGCGCGTCAGSAGCGRARTGGTGGCACGATAGCGAGMMAATTCAYCATATCYGCACATTTCAAGCACGCTTTGGAGTGATGACATGCAATGGTTGGTATTGCAGCAAACCTTTCGTTGGATGCCGCAACAATCGGTACACGGTAACAGGTGAGCATCTCTCACGTTTACTGTGGCGCCACTCGCCACATTCTGAACAAGGTATACACAGCTGACGTCGGCTTCCTGAGCCTCCTCCTCAGTGGTGAGATCTTCAACGAACAATGCATGGGAGCCCCACCAAGCTGAACACATGGGTAATTTGCTCCTAACTGTTATTGTATCAGATCCATTGGCTGGGTTCTACGGTGAGAAAATCTCAACATACTTTGACACAATTTCATTTACAGAGAGGCAGAAGCTATTGTCAGCGACTACATATCAGGTTTTAGTCGTTTCGTCCTTCATGGCAGCGGCTGCTCTCTAAGTGACAGCGATCGCGAATTTCCCGCGACGGCGGAACGGCGCATAATGCGCACAACCCTGCTCTCAAGCACGTAGTGCACGCCCACAGTGCGCATTCAGCGAGTGTTGTGCGCGTTTGTAGAGATTTTATCTCTAGAAACTTGCGCGCCAAACCTTCGCGCGCTTTCCTGAGCTTCGTGGTGGGTCTTCACTGGGTGGCGGGCGTGGAGAGCCAACGAGAGGTGAAGTCTCGCACCAGCTGTTGCGGACAGCGACCGCTGGCTTCATGACAGCGAGCGCGGATTTCTCGCGCTTCAAGGACTTCGTCGCGGGTGTTGACATTGCGGCGAGAGCCGGGAGAGCGAACAAGAGGCATCGGCACGGACACGGTGCGCACACGACATAGCGAGGCTGCTTACATTTAAGGAAAGGAAATATATTTCATCAACTGAGTACTTCCATGTGCGAAAGTATTCAATGGCGTCGTCACTGTCCCAGCCGTCACAAGGGACGCTATGGAGGAAATGATCGAACCACATCGTCACTGTCCTAGCCGTCACAAGGGACGCTATGGAGGAAATACGCGAACCACATCAGCACAAAAAGGCCACAGTTGTGGGCGTCGACATTCTGCATTCCACCGCGCATCACCGCCCATTCTACATCGTTGTGACCCACAACAAGTGGCAAAATTGCGACTTTCACGTAGTGCAGCGCAGGCGTCACATACGCATCGTTCTGAAGCGGATCAAAAACGATTGCCTGCTTGTTGACGAGGTCGATCACCAACAAGAACCAGTGACGCTTGTTGACGTTCAAAGCAATAAGAACAGCACCGTTTGATTCCCTCGCTCATGCTTTGTGCACCATCGCTATTCAAGTAGACGTGACTGGGGTCATTGGCACGCAAGGCATGATGAATGAGGACGCTCTTCGCGATCTGCGAACAATGTTCTGCAGGCATCGCTCGATAACGTCCAGCTGCTTTTCGAAGCCTTGGTCACATACTGCAAAAGTGAAAACTCGGTTTGCAGCAATTTCACTTGTTTTGTGGCCTAGACACAAAACAACGCTCGCCGAAACATCCCGCCTTTGCTGGATGTTTCGGCGAGCGTTTTTCTTTCTGGTGGCGACGGTCGTCTTTCTGGTGGCGACCGTCGTCTTTGGATGCTGGGCATCCACTAGACGACGGTCGCCACCAGAAAGAAAAACGCGGAGTGTTGTTCGAATTTGTCCACAAAGGCGGTGGCGGGCCGCCATGTCCAGTTTTCAAGCTTCTGCCATATGCAAAGTTGTTGTTGTTGTTGGGGTCTATTACGTGCGCCCGAAGGTAACGTTACATAGCCGACTAAACTAATCTATGCACTAAATGATGACGTGGAAGTGTCTCCGAATGTCTTGATGTAGCCAGTTTGGCACGAGGTCAGAAGCGACACATCGCTTCTCCTTCAAGCGACGGCTCTTCTCCTGCCAGCGACTGCACTTCTCCTGCCAGCGACTGCTCTACTCCTGCCAGCGACTGCACTTCTCCTGCCAGCGACTGTTCTTGCAGAACGTTGTCCCTGGGTTGATCGTCCTCGTGCGCCTTCTGTAAGTTTCGTCGCTTCGGATCAAACTTGAAGCGCGCCAACCCATCTATTCCTTCCCAAAACGCATCTCCACCCATCACTGTCAAAATTTCGGTGATCTCCATCCCAGTGTCAGCGCCAACTAGTATCGATTCCTTGGTGTTAGCGGGGTACGCGGTTTGGCTGACATCTTCTTTACCCAGACAGATTGTGCTGCTTTTATCTTCATCGATCGGGAACGAGCAGCAGCTGCGAATGTAGTTTTCAGGGACGGGAGACACCACTGTTCGTCGATGCTTTCGAAAGCGATCTCTTCTTCGCTTCTGGCATCCATTTTCACGTCGAAAATGTGCCGACAAGGGAGTAAGTGGTTTGCCATGAATTCGCAGGAGCAGCACCAGTCAACAATGTTGACGTTTCAAGTCTTGGGAACGTCATTTAGAAGTGACAAATTAGAAGTGCCGTATCTGGGTAGACATAGTTCACTTGTATAAGGCGGTCAATAAGAAGCGGGAATATCTGGTAGATGTTTTTCTTGGCTTGGTCATGCGGGTCTTCTATCAGTCTTGCGGCGTAGGGGCCGACGGTGTTATGCAGCTTGGTCCACTTACCAGAAGCCGACTTGTGCTTCACAGTGCCGATCGTTCGCTAACTTGAATCCCATTATTGTTGCCGTTCGAGTTGTCTCCACAAAAGAAGAAGAAGACACTCATCAAAGGGCGGCTTCACAACATGGTTTGCCATTTGTGTGCCAATTTTGGCTTCGATCGGATCAGTGAGGACGACAGCTCCGGTTTTCAATTTCAGCCCACTCCATTTTCACATCATTTTAGGCGGTCCCCTATGTTCAGCATGCTCCGAATTTATAATGCATTGTACAATCTTCAATTCCTTACGTGTAATTTACGGATCACATGGCGCATTCATTTGCATCGAAGTCCCATGCTGGCGTTGGTCCAGTTGGTTCAATGTCAGCCAGTTCTCCGCTGTCCTCAGTTGTGGCACACTCCAATGCTGGGACACCGTGCTTCTTGATGTAAGCCGCTTCTTGCTGTCGAGCTTTGTCGTATATCTTTAGGAGCAGTTGCGACTCACCCATTTTTCGAAGACTTTTTTTTTACTGGATGCCGGATCCTGCGCGATCCGATTCTTGAGGGTGGCCCACGCAAGCTCGATCGGCTGGAAGTCTGGGTGGTACGGAGGGGGACGACAACAGAGTGGCCATGCTCTCTTGCCATCTCTCTGGTCGCATAGCGTTTGCGTCCACCGACGTTTGAAACCAAGTCAAGGAGCTCCTTCTTCAGCATACCGATCGTGTGAGAAACCGACTTCGAGGTAAGACAATCAGCGATCTCTGGCTTATTCCACCTTGTCGTCGGTCGAGGGTCCAATACACGCTTGTGATTTGTAGCACCATCCATATGGATACGGCATTGTCCATATTCCTTTTTCAGCGCCAGGCACAGCCTTTGAAACCAGCGCTCGAATGTTGAACAGTCAAAGTTGCCATGAAAGTCGTCGTCTCCACGCTTGACATCGGACGGCCAAAAGTTGGAACCCACTCTGCTTGCACTTTTCCGTGTTGGACGAAGAACACAAAATGCGCCGACGATGTTAAAGCGACGTCCCCGCCCACTTGGCATGTTGCGAGTCTGACCGGACTCCACGCATGTCTTGCCAGCGACATGGTGGAGGTCGCAGTATGATTCATCAAGGTAAACTTCGGCTTTCCAAGGTCTACCTCAGCTGGTGTAGTTTGAGTATGCAACGTTCACATTGTTATCAGCTCGCGTTTCTCGAGCGACACCGTTCTTGTACCGCCTTTTGTGGCGCCGCAGCTTTCTGCAAATGGTCGGCCGATGGATGCTCTTGCCGGTAAGTGCTGTGACGTGGCAGGCTTGCCTGAAATATTACGCTGGGTCAATTCGTCATGTAATATTTTGCAAAGGAATTTGTCCTCTTGATTGCTGTCCGACCAGGGGGCGTAGACAGGCGCCGAGACGCTCGGCGGGACCGCACTTTCTGTCGGGCATGGCCGGCGACAATGCGCGAGCCCCTGGCGCTCCCAATGCCAAGACACTCGGCAACAAGTTGCCGTACAGGGGGGGGGGGGGGGGGGGGGGGGGGGGGGGNGGGGGGGGGGGGGGGGGGGGGGGGGGGGGGGGGGGGGGGGGGGGGGGGGGGGGGGGGGGGGGGGGGGGGGGGGGGGGGGGGGGGGGGGGGGGTGTCGATGGCGGCTCGCTTGTAGAGCTTCTGCCGAAAAGTACGCGTGAGCGGCAATCACAAGGCACTGAATATCGTCGGAAAAGCGGCACATGGTGCCGTTTAACTCGTTAAAGTCGTGTCTTCCTTCGTTCGTTCTCCACCAGGCAGTGCTGCAGAACATTAAAGATCGATGTTAGTCAAGTCGCGGGCAACTACGGAATAGTCACTGGCAACAACGAGAGGAGTCGCTGGCAATGACAAATCAGTCGCTGACTACAGACACAATCTTACCATAACGTGTTGGCCTCTTTCAAACATGTCGTGGACCATGAATCCGACGAGTTTGGAGTTGGTGTTGCTTACGTTGAATCAACCAGGACAACTTCTCATACAGCAACCGCATGTGGTTTGAAGCAACGCCAATGCACCGCACAACACCCTACAAATTCATTGATTTTGCTCTTAATTACTCCTAGCGCTCGCTTTGAGTAAGTCATTATTTGTACGAATGCTATACAGATTCCCCTCTTCTTCGGCAAACTCTTAAAGGATTGCCTTTACTCGACCTTCAAGAGTTGAATCGCTAAACGCCTGGGATTTTGCTTTTGCGAGGATGTTGTGAACCTCTTGCATCTGCATGTTGACGTGGGAGGTAGGACACGATCCCTCGGCGTGGTGCGTTTGCCAGGTGCAGGATCCTCACAACGTTCCTCACTTCAGCTGACATCGCATTCCGCACTTGCGAATAATTCGCATTCATGTTGCGCGACATGCTGGTTCACAGCAACCATCCATCTTGAATTTCTATTCTGGACGCACACATTGATCTGCGCAGATAGGAATTACGCGAAAGTAAATAGCATAATAGTCTCACCAAACATTTTGCATACCTTTGCCGGGCACCCAATTCCTCAAATGGTCTGTCGTGGTCGTGCCCCACTGCCTCGGTCACGGTGCCCGCCAGCATGGGTGCAGCATACCGTTTTGGAGTAGTTCGTCTTCCGGGATTAATAAATCCAACCAAATTGACTTGTGTGAGCGTACGTCACGGTTACGATGCGCTGATGTTCTTGTGCTGCTCACGCGGTAATCTGGATAGTCTGACAAATTCAGGCAATAAGGTAGATATCAATTCGCCGTGTACATTTACCTGGAATGTCTGCTGTGACTATTTAGATAAAATGGCGTCAAAATCTTCCCAGCACGTGAATTCTGCATTCTCAATCGTGGTAAACTCCACTATAGCATCTGTGGCTTCAATCTGTATTGAGGACGTGGTTAGTTCTCGACATCATGTTTCAGCGATCGCAGAGCTCATAACATACCTGTGTGGCAACGCCACTGTTGCTGTCGCTTTCGCTGTCATCGCTGGTGTCGCTGTCGTGCACATGCTTGCGCCCTTGCAGTCGTATCACGTGTCGTCTAGGCGGCGTTTTTCAAAAATGGCGCGATTTGGACGCAGTTGCTATTTAATATTTTCAAGAGATGGAGATTTGATGAGTGATTGTGCCCGACCCCTGACCAATCCCTCGCCTAACCCTCACCTAGCCGCCGTTCCTGGAGAAGTTTCCCGTCGCTGGCAATAGCCACTTCCTTTCCAGAAATGCTTTAAATGTAATATAGGAAACAATCAAACATATCGAAGTCGGAAATACATACACGTGTGATATTTATTCGACAGCAAGCATTGATAGAATGTGATGTCTTCACAAAACGTTGTTCAGGAATGAGCATCAAGAATCGACGAGAGGATTCCTCCTCGTCGTGTGTCTGCGTGAGGACCATCAAGACCAGCGTCGTGTTTGATGAGAAGCAGAACTCGAGTGCGCTCTGTCAGCTTCCGTCCAAGTTGTGCTTTCACACGTCCAACCACGCAGCGTACAAGATCGGCAACATCTTGCTCCCTCTCATCGTGAACGTACTCCTGCATGGAAGTGCGTTCATCAAGAGATTGTGCGGCTGTAGAAACMTATCATTGGTGAGCTGCTTCCATTCGAAGTGGTTCAGCGACTACTACTACAACTACGTTTGGGCGGGCAATTTCCCGCCGGCAGCAACAGCGACCTGCGCCAAGCACAACGGCGTTCATCTTCGATCAATTGCGGCACGTTATGGCAAGGAGCGACGCCAGCGGCCACCCCAKGTATCTCGTCACAATCGAGGAAATTAAACTCTGTGGCCTTTTGTTCTTGAACCGCAGCACCATGATCCGCCAAAAAGACGTGCCGACTGCGTTGTTGGCTCGCTATATCTCCCGTATGTGGACGTCTCGCTGGTTGTCTGGTTCTGTAATGGAACACAGATAAGTGAGCTGTTGAAGCTGAGTGGTGAAGATGTTCGGGTCCTGGTGAATGCGGAGAGCATCTTCAACTTCGGATCGCCAATGGGGGGGAGCATGCTCAAACGATGTTCCGAAGAATTCATCCGGCGCCGCCGGGGGACGTTACCGAGAACTGACGGCACGCTAGGGACAAGCTCCAATGCATTTGATTGAACTGACATCGCAGTGATTGATTGCCACTGTGACTGCTCTGCGCGTGCTAGCTCGTAGATGTCAGCTCAAATTGTCGGTTCTAAAAACATGCCGCCATCACCTTTGGCTCTGGTCAAGAATATGCACTGCAAGCTACGTTTGGGCGGTTGCTCTGGTGAGCACCCATACGTGCAGAACCAAGCGCGTGACTGCGTCAGTGGAATCGTGGTCGTCAGCAAAGCATGCCATCAAAGCGTGAGGTTGTACCGCACGTGGCCAACCCAGCCGTGGAACCCGCGCGAACAGGCAGGAAGTCATCGATCTCACGCCTTCGACATCTGTCCTCTCACTTGCACGCTCCAAGTATTAGAAGAAGCACGACGACCCACCTGACAGAACTAACTCAGTACCAGAAGAAACAACGCACGAACCGGTCCAATGTGTTCGATGAGCGGCTACCGATGCACACCATCCTCATGTTTTTCAACGTGCTGTCGTATGTCATGGCAAGCTCAGACGCGTTTCGATCTGGCCTTGGCCAAAGCGAATTAAGCCGAAGCATCGAGCCGAACTCGTACCAATACTACGGACCTTGGTTCTACTCCGTCAACGAATCGTTGAGGAATCCGCCAGTCAATACTAGTTATGGGCCTCCGGTCTGGATGTACAAGTACGACACCACGTCGGTGGTTTGGCGATCGTTTGCACGATTCTTTGAGCTGCCGTCGTACCCAGAGTGCTTCTTGTACAAGTCCGATTGTGAGAATAACATCAACTTCTCCTCCAAGGTCTGGTTCCAGTTTGTTGATGAGATGGCCGATGCTGCAGCTTCCGTTGTCAAGAAGCAACCATCGTCACCCTCAGTTGTGCTGCGCACGCAGTCGAGGTATCTCGATCGCATCCATCACTGGTTGTTTCCCTATTACTTCGTCAATCCAGTGTGGCGCACCAACCAGATCATGCACTTCCTGGTCCACTCGCTCTTTTCTCGGCGGAATGGCACGTTACCAGCGAAGTCTGAACAGCACTGGGAGCTGCGGCATCATTCTGTGTGCAACCCGAAAAGCCAAGAGCGGCCGTTGTTCTGCGACGACGTGTGGATCAACTTTCGCCGGACCTGCAACCAGAATGATACCACCACCATCTCATGCCAGAAAGTGGGGATCGTATGGTTAGATATTATGCGGCAAGTGATGAACGTGCAGCTTCGCTTTCCCAACCTGGACGTTGACCTGACACTGCTATCAAGTGCCGAAGATGTACAGGTGTGCAAAGGCGGAGGCGGCACACCACGAAATGGTAGTAGTTGAAACTATCCAGGAAGCTCTGCATTCCCATGAGTGTCATCAGAAATGCCAAATTCGCGAGTCAGTCCAGGTTCTTCGGCTTTGCGTGAAGACCTTCCGCGCTCACAATGTGACCCAAATAGGCGACGCGTTGCTGGCCCCAACTGCTCTCGAGCACACTGATGGAAAGTCCCCAATAATCGCACGCGTCCCGCAACGCGTCGACAGCCGCGCAGAGTTCATCCCAGCTTCCGCGTCCGATCAAGATGTCGTCGATGTATGACCGACGCCCCAAGACCGACTTTGTATGTGGATCCGTGGGAACTCGAGCGCGATGTATGACCGACGCCCCAAGACAGCCTTCGTATGTGGATCCGTGGAGACTCGTGCGCGAACACATCCTCGCCCGTCTTCAGCATCGCGTCATTTTAATTCTCCGGCTCGCGTAACTTCAAAATTCCGTACAGCGCATTGTCGACGAGTCGCAGGTAAAAAAAAAATGCGGCGCGTGCTTCAGGCCGAAGGGCATGCGCTTCCACTGGAAACGTCCGAACGGAGTGATGAACGGGGAGATGGCCTTCGCGCGATCAGTCATCTGGATGACCCAGAACCCACTCGCCATGTCCAGGGAACAGAACCAGAGGAATGTGTCCAGTTCGTCGACAAGTGGCATCGGATACACCATGAGCCGCGTCGAGGAGTTCACCGCGCGTTAGTCGATGCAGAGCCGAATGTCCACACCATTCTTCTTCACAACGATGACGATTGGCGAAGCCCACGGCGAGGTCGATTGCTCAATGATGTTCACGTTCAGAAGACTGTTGATCAGCTGGACAACTTGCTCAGAGAACTGCGGCGGAATTCTGCGGACGCGTTGTGCGATCGGTCGGGCGCTGCCCACGTTGATGCCGCAGACGACACCTCGTGCTGGTGGCGGAGGCGCGTTGCCCGCTCCAATTAGAAGGTTCTTCTTCCTTTAGTTGATGTCACGCAGCTTTGTGAGCTCTTCGTGACTGTTGACATTTGGGTCGCCAAAATCCAAGTCTTCTGCCTTCACCCCGGCGCGTTCATGTCCACTTCGGGGACCACGGCCAGTTTGCTGTCGACGTCTTCCGCGATCAAGTCTGTTTCTTCATGGACAAGGACCTCGTGGTAAAGATCCTCGCGATGTTGGGCTGCTCCTTCGTCGATTGATTGCGCTTGCTCTGAACTTCACTCGTAGACGCGTCTTAGACCTTGTTATCGTCGATGCCCTCGCGGGCCTCCACGCGCGCACGGGGAATGGCCGGACATCGTAGGATGGCGGTGGGTTGCACGTATGATGGGAAGTTTGTCCACGCTTGACACGTCGGGGTTGAGCTTCAGGCGGTCTGGCGTTTCTTTGGAGGCGAGCGTTCGCCACTCCTTCCTTCAGTTGGACCCTTGCGAGACAAACCGTGGCTTCCGCGGAACATGGCCATTGGAGAGCCACTTACCAATCTGGTCTTTTGCGTCCAAGATCCCTGTTCGCGTGGAGCCATTCGTCACGTGCACTTACTCCGGCATGCCTCGCGCACCTTCGACGTCAGAGGTCACCCGGTCAGGTCTCCGACGAATCCAGAGCTTTGGTTTGTCCGATGGCCGCACACGTACGTCATGCAACGCTGTTGGGAACAAGGTGACGCATTCCCCAACATCCAAATCGCGTCTCTTGGCCCCAAAGAGTTGACGTCGGCCTTCAAAGCGCACGTGAACTTCGTCTGGCATACACAGGGAGCTGTCCGCGATGTTGTGTCGCACGCCAGCCGGGACCATGAAATCCAATCCGAGGATCGCGTCCTGACCGCTAAGTTCCCCAACCCAGATGTCGAACTCAAACGCAAGCTCGCGCGCCAAGGTGATATTCACTCGCGCCTTTCCGTCGGTGTGGAAAATGCCGTCGCCAACACCAACACAATTCAAGCGGTGGGAGGTGGCTACCTCGATTCCAGCATCACACGCAAACGTGGAATCAAGAACGGACACCACCGCACCAGAGTCGAAGAGCCACTTCGCGTTTCGGTTGTTCGCCAAAGCGTGGACCTTGGATTGCTTGCAGAGTTTCGCGTGCGTGTAATGCTTCCAATACTCGCGTCGTTCCCTTGGTGCCAAGACCAAGCGTTGGATCATCGGCCGTCGCTCAAACTCGAGCGATGCATCGGATTGCGCTGACTGCACATGTCTTTGAGGTGTAAGCATGCAAATCCGATGTATTATCCCAGTTATCAGCGCCCCCTTCGCCTGGCGCTAGACGAATGCAAATATGCAAACTGGGTCCCACGCGTCGCGTTCTAGCCCCCCCCAGATAGCGAGCGTACTAGTTACTGGCTTCACCATCGTCTTGGGATCAGACCGGCATGCATCACGTGGATTGCCGATTCTGCTGGCGTAAGGTGATCGCGCCGAACAGCTGTCTTTTGCTTCCGAACCACTCGCGCGCCTTCGCGTCGGCCAGCGACCGACTTCAACTCTGCGACCGCTAAAGCTTGGATACGCGTCCGGGTGTTCGCGCCTTGAGCTGTCATCGCGCCCCCGTCGTCGTCGACGATGTCTGAGATGTTGTCCGGGACCTCAATGGTCTTATCTTCACGCGACATCAGACTTGGCGAGGCGTCGGCAACTTCATCCAGCTGCGACAAGAGGTTTGCGTTGGCGTCTAAGGATTCGTCCACCTTCACGTTTTTTCGCGACATTCGGGGGCGAATCGCGCAGGCTGGTGGCGTCTGGATCGCGCTCTTCATTTGCACGTCGCCCTGCGTATCCACGGAGTAGCACGGCGAGCTTGGTGCTTGGCTTTGGCGCATCGGTCGTGGTCTCTTGAAGCGATTCTGGTCTCCACGCGCTGTCGCCCAACTATCCAGTAGTTTGGGGATCGTTCGCGGCTGTCTTAGGGTGTGCCTCTCTCTACTTGTCTCTTCTCTTGACTTCACACTGTGTACCCAGACCGCAAAAGGAGATCGGGCTTCACAATCAACGCGTGGGGCTTGTTGCGGAAGCACTCGCTGCTGTTGCAGCTTGGTGAACGCGTTCAATAGACATGTCTTCCGCGGCACGTTCAGTTGGGGGCTTCTGCCGGGGATACTTCGACGAGGCAGAAGCCGGTTCGTTGTAGGAGATCTAGTTAACGCCCTTGGTAATGCACGCTCTTGTTCTTCAGTTATGTTTAACAGCACAGAAGATGTGAATGTGTTGCGTGAAAACGTAGCCGAATTATGTCAACGGCAACGGTCACTCAAGGTAAAATGCCATGGCGACGTGGTAAAGGTTACAGATAGGACGATGGGCGTTGGCCGTGGATGAAAGAGCAAGCAGAATTCTCGCTGGCGGCTTGAGCGATGGCGATGGCACAATGGTTGCTGAAGAATCACGATGCGCAAGCCGCGTAATCGTCAGCAGATGCGTTCAACGGCAAGCTGGCTTTGTGGGCTAAACAGCGTGTTGTGGCAGAAAAGCACACTCATATCGTGCAAGTCTGGGTGACGGCTAAAATCAACGTCCGATACGTCAGCTTGGATCAGCCAAGCTTGGTAAAGCCGCAAGTGGTTGTCTCGAACGCGCTTGATTGATGATAGTCCATGCTGAACACGATCTGCGCGCTCTCGATGCCAATGGAAGCCTTTGCAACCGTCTCAAGGGCAACCTGTGCAACCACGTTTCCAATGCCAGCCCGTATCTATATCACCGATCACGTGAATCAATTTTGTTGTGCTGCTTGCCGTCAACTCCCCTGCGTTCTTGTCGGTCGTTCCGCTTGGTTGCCGAACATCCGCCTTCGTCACGGCCTTGAAAATTTTCCATACAGTCGCATGAAATGAACCAGCGATGTCACTCGGTGTATGGTATTCAGGATTTAGTGCGCTTGCGATCGCCATCTTTCTTTTACGCAGCCTTTTGTTCTCCGACGCGGACAAGGGTGGCGGCTCGTACAAGTCCGCGATGACGTTGGCAATCGATTTCATTGCCGTGGCAACATGGTCATCGTCACTCTCCAGCTCTTGGAACAGCTCCATCAGCTCATCGCCAAGATGGAAATCGCGCAACTTCTTTTCCAAAGCGCTGCTTTAGGTTCTTGATGCTTATACGCAGTTGTTCGGTTGTTTTGCGCTTCACCTTTAGTCGTCGCGCAACCTCCTTCCGCTGAATACTTGCCACTCCGTCCGCTTCAAGCGTCCGCACCAACTGCCCCAGTCGACGGTCCTCATTGTCAAAGAAATCCGCCATGTGGTCGTTTAGATGGGCTTGTGTATGCTTGATGCACGCCGCAGACGCGCGACATCCGTCACCAGCGGTGTTCCCTAGCTGTGACACATCCTCTTACGTTTTGTATGCGTTTTGTATGGTCGGTTGCACATACTACCACCAAGAGGCTTTGGCATGTTTGTGTGACGTGTGGCATTGCCAACCCAGGCTGCCATGACGTAGTATGCTAGCTGGAGTATGTGCATTGACCATACTCCAGCCAACATGTTCTGTGACCGACTGTGACCTGGCTGCCGGTCGTGCGTCCCACGCCATAACAAAATATGCTGGCGGGAGTATGTGCACTTGACCATACTCCAGCCAACATGTTCTGTGACCGACTGTGCCTTGTGCTTCGGCATGGTGCGCATGCATGTGGCGGCACGCAGAACCCCATGGCAAACAATCGAACTGCAAGTAACACGCACGCACGAGTACTCGCGGTCAGTCACAACGACGTGCATTTGAGATCTGTCAATCTTGTGCGGTGGCCAGACCGCCATCAGGTTGCGGATTACCGCCCCGGTTTACGGAGCGTGTCGAAGTAGCTGGCATCTTGTCGCGCGCCGCAGTACACTTCGATGCGGCCGCAATAGTTTGTCTCATCGCAGCACGTCGCAAAAGGCTTGGTATCATACTTGTGCGGCTTGTTCTTGACGTAAATGCGCACCGTGTTCCGAGAGCTTCTCGACGGAATCACCATCTCGCCGAACGCGACCCACCGTCCCATTATGAGGCCTTGCAGAATTGTGCGCTGCAATGTCTCGACCGCTGGACGAACCTTCCATGCGCGATCTTTTTTCGCCAACACATGCTTATTGTCGCTGAAGGGCAGGAATCGGAAGATGTCGCGGAAGCGTTGGCATGAAACTTGACCCCGTTCCTGCAAGAATAGCTCCTTGTGCCGTTGACACCAATGTCGATCGACCAAGATCGCAAGCGATGTCTTCGAATTCATCTTCACCATCGCTGACGTCGGAGTCAAGAAACCCATCGCTTTTCTTTTCTGAGTTTGTTGTTCCCCTCGAGCGTGAGCGTTGGATTGAGCGGGACGACGACTCTTCGTTTGCGCTTGCTCCTGCTCGCATCGTGCTGGTTTCATCTTCGTGTGCGAAGTCGCCGTCGGCGGGCGCAGGACTTGGCACTGGTTCTCCGTCCTCGGAAACCAGTCATCCTCCGGTACCACGTCTTCGTTACGGGCGTCTGCTGCATCGCCAACTTCGGGAATTTGAGGTTCTATTCTGCAATAAAACCTTTTTACGACGCGTAATTACAGTCGCTGCCGATCAACTTACAGAAGATGAAGCACCGACAAGCAGAGTGCTCACCAAGGTTCCCTTGTTGCGCTGGTCGGCACGTCCAATTCAAAGACGGTCAATGGCTTAGATATCGAGTGGACTTGGCGCCAAAGTTCTGTGTCGAGAGAGCGACTTTCTCCAAGTACGTTGAAGCGTTTGCCAACATGCGATACATCACTCTCTCAGAACCGACCCAATCTCCTTGGTCCCGCTTCGAGGCGCTCTGCCATGGGTGGCATCAAATTCGGTGTAGACTAGTGGGATCTGACGTCGTCCACGGTCAGCGGCAAAGATGACTTTCGTGTTCGCTGGTGTGAACACCGACGTCGATACCGTGCGTCAGAACTTCACGCGCCTTGGCAGCGCATTGAACCCGACGACCAGTATCAGCAATGATGGCGACAATCCGGTGGTTAACTTCACAGCCGCTGGGATTTTGACGTTGCTGCTTCGAACTACGACTCCCAAGACGACGCCAGCAGCGTCGCTCCTGCTTTGCGTGCAAGTCACTGGCCACGAGACGCAACAACAAAGGGCCAGGAGGCAGCCAACACCAAGACGATCACGACAGCCAGGATGGGGACGCCGTTGAGAAATGGCTATTGTGTCAACCACCGATTACCAGGCTCCTGAGTAGCGATGGGCACGTTCAAGCATCTGCCACCAGCATGACGCGGAGCTGGCAATGAGTCAATCGACATCACGTCACCACCAGGGCCACTCTCTGTTGTCCATGGTTGCAAACTCATCGTCGCCAGCAACACAAAGTGATACGCTGTCGACAACTTGCCCGTGAAATTCGCAAGAGAAAGAACCATAAATGAAGCAACCAAATACACCACAACCGACGCAATGACAGTAAGAATGCAGGGTTCGTAATGAAGGAAGCGCTGGCATTGGAGAAACAGTACTGTCACGAGTGGTGACGGTGCTCACGTTTGCGTCGTACTGGCATGCGCTCTATAGAATGTGCTGCCAGTATTGGAAGCAATAGCTCCAATGGCCACTTGCGGTTGCGCTGATGAAGTCCGAAAATGGGCGGACCACGACTTCCAGCGTGCTGCACGACGGCGAGACTGGCAAGAAGCATATAGTGCACTTGTGGCCTCCGGCCAAGACAAATACGACGACAGAGCTCTCATAGCGGTGGACTAAACTGCTCGATCGCTGAAGTAGTGGTGGAGGCTTGCACGAATGACGAGGTCATCAGCAATAAGCAGAGTTGCATCTTCCGAGTGTAGCGTCCGACCAGATCACATACTTTTACGGCGGCAATGGCGTGGCAAAAGCAGTATCTGGGTACTCGTCGTAGCATGAAAGGAAATACTTGGTGAGACATTTCGGAAACGTCTGCATGTGGCGCTTGACGGAATTGGTTTGCCCCTTGCTGAATGGCACATGGTATTTACACTCCACACCATACGCACCAGCAGCATGGTCTCTCGTTAACGACTCACAGGGTAAATGGGCGTACCTTTCATCGGGTACAAAGCGTACGAACAGCCAGTTTTGTGGCTTGCGAACTCGTTTGAGCGTGTACAACACAGGTGGTTCTGGTGCTGTTTGTGGCGTTGCCAGGGTCATGGTTTGGCTGCTCTGTCTCGTGCTGGCTTTGATTGCATCTTGTGCAGCAGCGACGGTCACAAAATATATCGAATCTTGATGATGCACAAATAAATTGATATACAAATGATAGTGTATTTCTGCATGTTCTCAACTAACATCAACATAGCTTACAAGTTGGCGTTGATGTTGTGGGCGTCGTGAATCGGGCTTAAAATTGACAGGCCTAGTAGATATACCGGAATCGTACCGGAATATATCTACAGTACCGACCACCAGGAATATAATACATATTTATCGGCTTCCTGTGGTCGTCCCACGTCGAAGATTTCGTGGATAGTTCTAACGCCACTTCGCCACACATGGACAAGGCGTTGAGGGAGGCGCCGGCGAAACATGTTACTCTGCATTCCATCAAGCGGTGGTTGCGCAATGGCGATCCGTGCTAGTATCACGGTTTTTCCTTGGTGTTGAGTCGTTGTCATTGGGACGTGTTGATATCAGTGCACGGGCACCATGACGTTCACATCCACACAGAACCGCTCTGCCTCATGCACCAGTGTGCAGTTGGCGCGGGCAAATTGCACGGAGATCCCATCGCGCTTGCTCAACCTTACCACCGAGATAAGATTGAATTTGATGGCCGCGACGTACAGAACGTCGATTGCTGGATCGGGCAAGAGTCGAGGCCAGTCTCGTTATCTGACTAGCAGTCGGTGAGACATCAGCGCACATCGCTGATTCGGTCGCCTCTGGTGTTTTGGTCCTACACTGCTTGGTTGTCACCTCACCGCACTTGGGCACCCAAGCATTTCGGGCACGAATACATTGATGGGGTCATTTGTGGTCGAATTGGCATGCGGCTTGCGCGAATGCAATGCTACTTTCCGAGCTAATCAGCTCATTTATCACTGTCATTCTTACTTCAATAGCTGCGCAATTGGCTGTAACGATCGACAATGCGGTAACTATCTCCTCGATCAACCAGAGACCGTGCCACAGCTTCCAATCTGTGCTGATAAGGCAAACGATGGCCTCTCCCCCAAGGCAAATACGCACGCTTCGCCCATCAAGCGGTGCGTGGCTCGCTGTTATGTCTTAGTCAACGTGTTAGGATAGCAAGGTCATCGAGAGGTATCCGCGGAAGGTCAGGCCGGCATCAAACACCTAAATTCACCTTCGTCTCACCCCACATGGATGGTGTCCGACCAGCTCATCTTGAGGGTGTTACACGACCGGACGTGAACCATGTCTTCCCAAGGAATGTTTGAATTCAGTCGACAGCTGATCGCCGCTGCTGGTACTGCAAAGATCTTTCCGCTGAGTGTGTCCTTCATGTAGTGCACTGTGTGACCACGCCAGAGTCGCAGGCGAAAGAATATCCATGGATCACTACATGCCACCAAGTTGATGAGCGCCGTCAAACTGTCGATGTCGGGAGATCGCATGTGGATATGCTCCATCTCTTGCTGGAAGAACTTCACTCGTGCTGCAGCCTGACGGGGCCAACGCGTGTGCATGTCACTGACTTGCGGACTCACAGATGGCATTCGATCATCGCGGTTGAATAGGAAGCGACTGGGCCTCCGAAGAGCAATGAGCACCAGCTTGTAGGCTTTCGGCACAGGATAGATCGTGCCGCCCCAGCTGACGCTGAATGCTAGTGTTGACCACCACGTTCCTGCCGTGTAGGGCACAGCCATTCGAGGTAAAAGCAGCGTGGAATGCGTTTCACGCTGTTGATACCATTCGTAGACATGCGCAACACCGAAGACAACGCTGAGGGTAACCAGCAGGCACATGAAGAACTTGGCGTCCAGCATAGCTCCTTCCAGAAGCATATTTCCATCCGGCGAGTTGCTCAAAGCAAATCTGTCAACGCGGCTGTCAAAGCGTGCGTTGACTTGATAATAACGGAGAATTCGAGAATCCCGCAGCGATAACAGACGCAGTTGGGAGATCATACTCAGGCAGGACAAGACGCCTAAGAAGAAGTCCGGCACTCCAAGGATTCCTTTTGATGCTGACCATTGCCGTCGCCCAATGATGATCCAGTGCAAGATTTGCATTGTGATCGCCAGGAACCACACGTTGCGCATCTGGTTGGCCGCCAAGAATGCGAATTTCGTGGCATTGAACGTGTAATCTCCCATCGATGTCGTAAATGCCTGAGCCACCATCTCGTACGTCATCGATCCGTCGATAAAGTGCGCAACAGCGTAGCAACAAATCGGAACTGTACTACCGCACAGCACGCATTGGCTAGGGATGCGAGCAAACAAGCGAGCGGCGGCACGAAGTCGCCTCCACGGACTGGCACCCTTGTATCGATCTTCGGCCACACGGGTTACGTAACAACTGGCAAACAGCATCACTACGCGCAAGCAGAAGTAGCTCTGACCGATGGTTCGCAAGACACTGACAATGCGAAAAGCATTAGTCGTAAAAATTGCGGCTTGGTAGCGATGGTCTTTAATGTAAACGGTGTCGCACGAGTCCAGTAGTTGGTTGTCGGTGCAGTTCCTCACTCGAATAACTGACGATACGTCAGCTTTGCGCCGCGCAATGTACGCGAGTCCACCTCTGCACACTTGTTTATCCTCTGCACTAGACAGCAATGTCAGATCGACATCCAAGTCAGGAAAGCGAAGCTGGACGCTCATCAGTTGCTTCATAATGTCCAACCACACGATCCCGACATCCTGACATTTTTTGGTGGTATTGTCATTCTGGTTGCATGTCCGGCGAAAGTTGATTCACACGTCATCGCAGAACAGCGGTCGCTCCCGGCTACTCGGACTACAAATGGACTGGCGTTGCAGCTCCCAGTGTTGCGCAGACTCAGTAGCGGTGGCATTCACTGGCGGATTCCTCGGCGATTCGTTGACTGAGTAGAACCACGGCCCATAGTATTGATAAGTATTTGGCTCGATGCTTCGGCTTAACTCGCGTTGCCCTAGGCCAGACCGAACCACATCGGAACCTGCCATGATATAGGACAAGATGTTTAGGATGTGGAAGAAGGTGTGCAAGCGAAGGCGCTCATCGAACATATTGGATCGGTGCGAACGCTGATTCTTCAGATGCTGAGACAATTCCTCAAGGTCCGTCGCTTGGTTTCTAGGATGTTCGCGGTGTGCTTGAAAGGTGAGACAAAAGATCTTGGCAGCGTACTCAGCGTCTGGATGACCCGCGCCGAAGGACTCGGAACTATTGCGTGCTTTGACGACATGGTATGATTCCTAGGCAACAGCGATTCCTGTCGACGATTGTTCCGCCCGCGAAGTGTCACGGATGTGCTCTCGTCCTGGCGAGCCATCTCGCGTGTATTTGGCTTGAGATCTGCTATTCTGGCCACGCAGACCAAAATATTGCGTGTGTGTCGTTACCTCAGTTCTTATCACTGTATCAAAACGACAAGCGATCAGCTGTGCCCTTAATATCAGCCCTGTGGTTCCCAACCTGAGCTACTGTTGCTGATGCGATAACGACGAGGGCAGTCGGTCATGGCGTATGCCTTTAAGGCAACATCGGTATCGTTGCGGGCTGCCGATATCTATCGATCATTATATATATTGAATGAAAAGTCGATGAGGCAACAGAAGCGGAGACACCATGGAAAATGCTTCCGGTATGAAGTCCAGCACAGTTCATGTCCTTTTTTGTTTGCATGCCTGTGTCAGGTCGCTGAGATCTGCTGTCCATCCTTCCCTTTGTACCAACTGATGATACATGTGCGCTTGCTCTGAATACGAAATTCAACCAACGTGAATGATGTCTGACCAGCGCATGTTTTGGGTGTTGCACGAGTAGATGAGCGTTAGCTGCTCCCATGGAATGTTGGCATTTGCTTGAGAACCTGTTTCAACTGCTGCTGGTATCGCAAAGATTCTTCCGCTCACTGCATCCTTGAAGTAGTGCACTGCATGTCCACGCCAAAGTTTCAACCGAATAAACGTCAACGGATCACTCATGGCCACGAGATTAAGGAGTGCCACGAGACTATCAATGTCTCGGGTGCGTGTGTGAATATGCTCCATCTCCTGCTGGAAGAAGATCGCTCTTGCCACCGGATGATGTGGCCATTTGGCTTGCTGAATGTCAGAAATGAGCGGGCTCACTGATCCCAGCTTGCGCGAAGTCTTCATTCCAGCGAACGAGGCCATTCGTCGTCTGGGCCGGCGAAGAACAGACAGTATCAGCTTGTAAGCTTTGGGCATAGGGAACAGCGTGCCACCCCAGCTAACACTGAACGCCAACGTCGACCACCATACTCCCGCTGTGTACGGCACAGCCATTCGCGACATGATAATGTTGTGTCGCTGCTGGCCAGATGTGCGGCTTTGGTGCCCTTCGTACGTGTGCGCAATGGCTAAGAGGACGCCTAGGATGGCCAGGAGACACATGAAGAACTTGCCATCCAACACGACCCCTTCAAGCAGCATATTACCGTCGAACCCATTACCCATGGAGAACTTGTGCGCGCTGGTATCCACGTGCTCATTGACACGCTGGGAGCTGAGAATTCGGGAATCGCGCAGAGACAGCAAACGGAGCTGCAAACAAATGCTCAGGCACGACAAGATGCCTAACATGAATTCTGGTACACCAAGGATACCTCTGGGTGCTGACCATTGCCGGCGATGCACGAGCACCCAGTGCAAGAAATGCAAGATGATCGCCAAGAACCAGACGTTGCGCATCTGGTTGGCCGCCAAGAATGCAAATTTCCTCGCCTCGAACTTGTAATTCCCCATGGGCGTGGTGAAAGCCTGAGCCACCATCTCGTATGTCATCGGAGCGTCGATAAAGTGCGCAAGGGCGTAGCAACATATCGGAATAGGACTGCCGTAGACAATGCATTGGCTCGGAATGCGAGAAAATAAGCGCATCGCAGCACGGAGTTTCCGCCACAGACTCGCTTTTGTGTAGCGTTCTTCAGCAGCTCGCGTGACGTAGCAACTGCCGAACAGCATCCCAACCCGCAGGTAAAAGTAACTCTGACCAATGGCTCGCAAGATACTGACGATGGGATAGTATTCGTTGGCATTTGTTGTGAAGAGGGCGACTTGGTAACGATGGTCTTTGGCGAACACAGTATTGCACGAGTTTCCACGCTGACCATCGGTGCAGTTCCTCACACGAATGACCGACGACACATCGGCCTTACGCCGTCCAATAAACGCAAGTCCGCCTTTGCACACCTGTACATCTTCGGCACTTGATAGCAGTGTCAGGTCAACGTCCAGGTTGGGAAAGCGAAGCTGCACGTTCATCACTTGCCGCATAATATCTAACCATACGATCCCCACTTTCTGGCATGAGATGGTGGTGGTATCATTCTGGTTGCAGGTCCGGCGAAAGTTGATCCACACGTCGTCGCAGAACAACGGCCGCTCTTGGCTTTTCGGGTTGCACACAGAATGATGCCGCAGCTCCCAGTGCTGTTCAGACTTCGCTGGTAACGTGCCATTCCGCCGAGAAAAGAGCGAGTGGACCAGGAAGTGCATGATCTGGTTGGTGCGCCACACTGGATTGACGAAGTAATAGGGAAACAACCAGTGATGGATGCGATCGAGATACCTCGACTGCGTGCGCAGCACAACTGAGGGTGACGATGGTTGCTTCTTGACAACGGAAGCTGCAGCATCGGCCATCTCATCAACAAACTGGAACCAGACCTTGGAGGAGAAGTTGATGTTATTCTCACAATCGGACTTGTACAAGAAGCACTCTGGGTACGACGGCAGCTCAAAGAATCGTGCAAACGATCGCCAAACCACCGACGTGGTGTCGTACTTGTACATCCAGACCGGAGGCCCATAACTAGTATTGACTGGCGGATTCCTCAACGATTCGTTGACGGAGTAGAACCAAGGTCCGTAGTATTGGTACGAGTTCGGCTCGATGCTTCGGCTTAATTCGCTTTGGCCAAGGCCAGATCGAAACGCGTCTGAGCTTGCCATGACATACGACAGCACGTTGAAAAACATGAGGATGGTGTGCATCGGTAGCCGCTCATCGAACACATTGGACCGGTTCGTGCGTTGTTTCTTCTGGTGCTGAGTTAGTTCTGTCAGGTGGGTCGTCGTGCTTCTTCTAATACTTGGAGCGTGCAAGTGAGAGGACAGATGTCGAAGGCGTGAGATCGATGACTTCCTGCCTGTTCGCGCGGGTTCCACGGCTGGGTTGGCCACGTGCGGTACAACCTCACGCTTTGATGGCATGCTTTGCTGACGACCACGATTCCACTGACGCAGTCACGCGCTTGGTTCTGCACGTATGGGTGCTCACCAGAGCAACCGCCCAAACGTAGCTTGCAGTGCATATTCTTGACCAGAGCCAAAGGTGATGGCGGCATGTTTTTAGAACCGACAATTTGAGCTGACATCTACGAGCWAGCACGCGCAGAGCAGTCACAGTGGCAATCAATCACTGCGATGTCAGTTCAATCAAATGCATTGGAGCTTGTCCCTAGCGTGCCGTCAGTTCTCGGTAACGTCCCCCGGCGGCGCCGGATGAATTCTTCGGAACATCGTTTGAGCATGCTCCCCCCCATTGGCGATCCGAAGTTGAAGATGCTCTCCGCATTCACCAGGACCCGAACATCTTCACCACTCAGCTTCAACAGCTCACTTATCTGTGTTCCATTACAGAACCAGACAACCAGCGAGACGTCCACATACGGGAGATATAGCGAGCCAACAACGCAGTCGGCACGTCTTTTTGGCGGATCATGGTGCTGCGGTTCAAGAACAAAAGGCCACAGAGTTTAATTTCCTCGATTGTGACGAGATACMTGGGGTGGCCGCTGGCGTCGCTCCTTGCCATAACGTGCCGCAATTGATCGAAGATGAACGCCGTTGTGCTTGGCGCAGGTCGCTGTTGCTGCCGGCGGGAAATTTCCCGCCCAAACGTAGTTGTAGTAGTAGTCGCTGAACCACTTCGAATGGAAGCAGCTCACCAATGATATGTTTCTACAGCCGCACAATCTCTTGATGAACGCACTTCCATGCAGGAGTACGTTCACGATGAGAGGGAGCAAGATGTTGCCGATCTTGTACGCTGCGTGGTTGGACGTGTGAAAGCACAACTTGGACGGAAGCTGACAGAGCGCACTCGAGTTCTGCTTCTCATCAAACACGACGCTGGTCTTGATGGTCCTCACGCAGACACACGACGAGGAGGAATCCTCTCGTCGATTCTTGATGCTCATTCCTGAACAACGTTTTGTGAAGACATCACATTCTATCAATGCTTGCTGTCGAATAAATATCACACGTGTATGTATTTCCGACTTCGATATGTTTGATTGTTTCCTATATTACATTTAAAGCATTTCTGGAAAGGAAGTGGCTATTGCCAGCGACGGGAAACTTCTCCAGGAACGGCGGCTAGGTGAGGGTTAGGCGAGGGATTGGTCAGGGGTCGGGCACAATCACTCATCAAATCTCCATCTCTTGAAAATATTAAATAGCAACTGCGTCCAAATCGCGCCATTTTTGAAAAACGCCGCCTAGACGACACGTGTTGCGACAGCAAGGGTGCAAGCAGGTGCACGACAGCGACACCAGCGATGACAGCGAAAGCGACAGCAACAGTGGCGTTGCCACACAAGTATGTTATGAGCTCTGCGATCGCTGAAACATGATGTCGAGAACTAGCCACGCTCTCAATGCAGATTGTAGCCACAGACGCCACGGTGAATGTTGCCACGATTGAGAATGCAGAATTCACGTGCTGGGAACATTTTGACACCTTTTTATCGAGTTATCACGGCAGACATTCCAGGTACGTGTACACGGCGAATTGATATCTGCCATATTGCCTGAATTTGTCAGACTATCCAGATTTACCGCGTGAGCAGCACAAGAACATCAGCGCATCGTAACCGTGACGTATGCTCACACAAGTCAATTCGGTTGGATATATTAATCCCGGAAGACGAACTACTCCAAAACGGTATGCTGCACCCATGCTGGCGGGCACCGTGACCGAGGCAGTGGGGCACGCCCGCGACAGACAATTTGAGGAATTGGGTGCCCGGCAAAGGTATGCAAAATGTTTGGTGAGACTATTATGCTATTTACTTACGCGTAATTCCTATCTGCGCAGATCAATGTGTGCGTCCAGAATAGAAATTCAAGATCGATGGTTGCTGTGAACAAGCATGTCGCGCAACATAATCATGTATGCGAATTATTCGCAAGTGCGATGTCAGCTGAAGTAAGGGACATTGTGAGGATCCTGCACCTGGCAAAGCCACCACGCCAAAGAATCGTGTCCTACATCAAGGACACCTCCAACGTCAACATGCAGATGCGAGTGGCTCATAACATTCTCGCAAAAGCAAAATCCCAGGCGCTTAGCGATTCAACTCTTAAAGGTCGAGTAAAGGCAATTCTTGAAGCGTTTGCCGAAGACGAGGGGAATCTGTATAGCATTCGTACAAATAATGACTTACTCAAAGCGAGCGCTAGCAGTAATTAAGCCCAAAATCGATGAATTTGTAGGGTGTTGTGCGGTGCATTGGCGTTGCTTCAAACCACATGCGGTTGCTGTATGAGAAGTGGTTTTGGTTGACACAACGTTCAACGTAAGCAACACCAACTACAAACGCTTCGGATTCATGGTCCACGACACGTTTGGAAGAGGACAACACGTTATGGTAAGATTGCGTCTGTAGTCAGCCATTGATTTGTCATCGCCAGCGACTACTCTCGTTGTTGCCAGCGACTATTCCGTAGTTGCCCGCGACTTGACTAACATCGATCTTTAATGTTCTGCAGCACTGCCTGGTGGAGAACGAACGAAAGGAAACACGACTATAATCCTGCGCACCAGCATTGATGCACCAACTGAAATTTTCGTCCATACCTCGGGAGAGAATTGTCCTTCTGGAAAATAAAAGGTAGCGTTAGAGAGCGCCAGATCTCATTCTCACAGCTCAACACAGTCCAAACGCACAACGAGTTGCGTTTCCACCATGCGCGGCTTTTCCGACGATGTTCAGTGCCTTGTGATTGCCGCTCACGCGTACTTATTTCTCGAAGCTCTACAAGCGAGCCACCATCGACGCCCCCCTGTACGTCAACGTGTTGCCGAGTGTCTTGGCATTGGGAGCGCCAGGGGCTCGCGCATTGTCGCCGCCCATGCCCGACCGAAAGTGCGGTCCCGCAGAGAGCCTCGGCACCCGTCTACGTTCCCTGGTCGGAAACCAATCGAAAGGCCAAATTACCTCGCGAACAGATGGTGCTACGTATCACAAGCGTGTATTGGACCCTTGACCGACGACAAGGTGGACTAAGCCCGAGATCTCTGATAGGCTTACCTCGAAGTCGGTTTCTCACACGATCTGTATGCTGAAGAAGGAGCTCCTGACTTGGTTTCAAACGTCGGTGGACGCAAACACTATGCGACCAGGGAGATGGCAAGAGAGCATGGCCACGCTGTTGTCGTCACCCCTCCGTACCACCCAGACTTCCAGCCGATCGAGCTTGCGTGGGCCCCGCTCAAGAATCGGATCGCGCAGGATCCGGCATCCAGTATGGATGGGCTCAAAACGAAAATTGCAAATGGTCTTTGAGAAATTGGTGAGTCACAACTGCTCCGAAAGATGTACGACAAAGTTTGAAAGCAAGAAGCGGCTTACATCAAGAAGCACGGTGTCCCAGCATTGGATCGTGCCACGAAGCGAGGAAACTTACAGAAGGCGTGCGTAGCATGTAGCTTGCGTCTGGGGCACGTTCAATTCCTGAAGACGTCACAAATGATCCTCTTTACATTGAAGACAGTGATGACAGTGTCAGCGGGTTTGAGGACGATGACGACCACGACGAAGAGGATGAAGACAATGAAGATGACGAAGAAGACAGTCAAGAAAATGACGATCAAGACGACGACCATGATCAAGACCACGAACATGAGGACGAGCAAGACTGATATGAGGACGAGCAAGACGATGAAGACAAGGACGATCAGAGTTCAGCAAGATCAGTCGCTGGCAGGAGAAGAGCAGTCGCTGGCAGGAGTAGAGTAGTCGCTGGCAGGAGAAGAGAGTCGCTGTCAGGAGAAGAGCAGTCGCTGGCAAGCAGCAGTGGCAAATTGGCATTAAACAATGGAACGTTTTCATGTTGTCGAGCGTGACTTAATGTGGCTAAGAACCAAGCCATATAATCGTGCTGATTGCAATGAAGTATTCAATATAGCTAATCCAGACAATGCAGCGGTTGTCAAGGCCACAAAACAAGTGAAATTGCTGCAAACTGAGTTTTCACTTTTGCAGCTATGTGAACAAGGCTTCGAAAAGCAGCTGGACGACTACGTTGGGAGAGCGTCCTCATTCATCATGCCTTGCGTGCCAATGACCCATTCACGTCTACTGGCATAGCGATGGTGCACGAAGCATGAGCGAGGGAATCAAACGGTGCTGTTCTTATTGCTTTGAACGTCAACAAGCGTCACTGGTTCTGGTTGGTGATCGACCTCGTCAACAAGCAGGCAATCGTTTTTGATCCGCTTCAGAACGATGCGTATGTGACGCCTGCGCTGCACTACGTGAAAGTCGCAATTTTGCCACTTGTTGTGGGTCACAACGATGTAGAATGGGCGGTGATGCGCGGTGGAATGCAGAATGTCGACGCCCACAACTGTGGCCTTTTTGTGCTGATGTGGTTCGCGTATTTCCTCCATAGCGTCCCTTGTGACGGCTAGGACAGTGACGATGTGGTTCGATCATTTCCTCCATAGCGTCCCTTGTGACGGCTGGGACAGTGACGACGCCATTGAATACTTTCGCACATGGAAGTACTCAGTTGATGAAATATATTTCCTTTCCTTAAATGTAAGCAGCCTCGCTATGTCGTGTGCGCACCGTGTCCGTGCCGATGCCTCTTGTTCGCTCTCCCGGCTCTCGCCGCAATGTCAACACCCGCGACGAAGTCCTTGAAGCGCGAGAAATCCGCGCTCGCTGTCATGAAGCCAGCGGTCGCTGTCCGCAACAGCTGGTGCGAGACTTCACCTCTCGTTGGCTCTCCACGCCCGCCACCCAGTGAAGACCCACCACGAAGCTCAGGAAAGCGCGCGAAGGTTTGGCGCGCAAGTTTCTAGAGATAAAATCTCTACAAACGCGCACAACACTCGCTGAATGCGCACTGTGGGCGTGCACTACGTGCTTGAGAGCAGGGTTGTGCGCATTATGCGCCGTTCCGCCGTCGCGGGAAATTCGCGATCGCTGTCACTTAGAGAGCAGCCGCTGCCATGAAGGACGAAACGACTAAAACCTGATATGTAGTCGCTGACAATAGCTTCTGCCTCTCTGTAAATGAAATTGTGTCAAAGTATGTTGAGATTTTCTCACCGTAGAACCCAGCCATTGGATTAGGAGCAAATTACCCGTGTGTTCAGCTTGGTGGGGCTCCCATGCATTGTTCGTTGAAGATCTCACCACTGAGGAGGTAGACTCAGGAAGACGACGTCAGCTGTGTATACCTTGTTCAGAATGTGGCGAGTGGCGCCACAGTAAACGTGAGAGATGCTCACCTGTTMCCGTGTACCGATTGTTGCGGCATCCAACGAAAGGTTTGCTGCAATACCAACCATTGCATGTCATCACTCCAAAGCGTGCTTGAAATGTGCRGATATGRTGAATTKKCTCGCTATCGTGCCACCAYTYCGCTSCTGACGCGCCACTTGGAAAAGTCAGCATTTGATTCGGATCGGTCCAGATCACACCTTGCTTTGATTGAGTTCCGCAGCAATACGACGCGGCTTCACATTGCTTTCGTTACCGACGCTCGCMGTCAYGYTTGWTYGTGGTCGAATACTTGGAAAGACGGTCCTCAGCATGGCCATGTCTTCCAAATCCAGCTTCAGCAAACCAYCCAGCGGCGACCCAGCGTAGTCRAAGAAGCCYTCTGCAATCGACAGCGCCCGAAAGTCCTCACCRCTCAGCATYATCGGCTGACTGACCTKTGTGCCGTTCACAAACCACACAACGAGCGACACGTGCGCATATGGCACGAAACGATCCAGGAATGCGATCAGTACGTCCTTTTGACGGATGATGGCGCTGCGGTTC
>NSDO01000299.1:74801-102741 GCA_002286825.1 Lagenidium giganteum
AGGACGATCGGAGACACAATCAGTACAGGCCATCGGTAGTTGACAGCGTGCTTACACTGCGATGTCTGGGTTGCCGCTTCCAAGCTTGTCGACACTGAAGGCAGTTTGTACGTTGTAGCCGTAGCTGGCGAAGATGAGGTGTTTGTACCGTGGGTTAGCTTGCAAATCAGCGTCGACTTGTGCCAGGAGT
Source organism: Lagenidium giganteum (assembly GCA_002286825.1). Taxonomy (NCBI): domain Eukaryota; phylum Oomycota; class Peronosporomycetes; order Pythiales; family Pythiaceae; genus Lagenidium; species Lagenidium giganteum. The sequence continues at coordinate 74,992 of NSDO01000299.1, forward strand.
GACTGCGGGATGAAATTGAAGCGCTTGAGCGCAGCCAATGCAGTGGTTGCTGGCATTCGACAGTAACCGTAGCCCGAGCTTGACGTCTCCCCGTAGCAGAAATCCTTCGGGGTCTCGTCAATCAGCTTCTGCACTTCTGGATACGTCTCGTACGATTGATTGAAAGTGAACGTCGTCAATGTCTTGGTCTTGACAACCATTGAAGCAGGATTGAGAATCCCGAACACGTTTTGTACGTGCATGGTCTCGAGGAAGTACGTTGGAGGAATTTTCTTGCTGGAGCGAACCCAATATGGCGCTGTAGACAGCCCCGTCGACTCAAAGTACACGTTGTTGTCCTCGTTGAGATTTTGCTGATGCACAAGCAGCGCAAACCCAATGATAATCAACAAAGCGAGCACCGCATAGTCGATCACGTTTGCTGCCACTCGCTTCCGCCTGGCGATGTGCGCAGCCATTGGATGCTGAATCAACTTTTCTTTGCTTGCTTTCGATGACAGTCTGTGTCGCTGCGCCGCCACGACCGCCACCGTCCTCTTCATGGTCGCTTCAGGCTTGCTTGGTGGCGCCGCAGCAGAAGTCGGCTTCAACTCTGACTGCGCCTCAGACAAACTTCAGCCTTGCGCATTTGGTGCAGTCAGAACAACCTGGAACTTCTTCTCGTCCTCATTGGATCAGGACGGACCACGTGCATAAGCGCTGGCGCCAAGAAAGGCAGTGAAAATGGTTATTTGTAGTACGAATTTTCCTAGACGGGTCCTGGACATGTGCCACAGATAGTCATCATATCTAGGATCAGTGCATTGCGGAACGAAAACGTGATTTATGTTGCGCATGCATCGAGTGCTGAAGATGGCGAAGCTTCGCAGTCAGGAGAAGCAACGATCGTCGAATCTCGCACAAGCGACTTGCTCTGCCGGCGCAAGATGTCAACGGCTGACGGCCACACCAACTGCTGCGTTCGACGTTTTCGTTTACGCCCAAACTCAATGCGCTCTGGCATTTTTGCCACGCAGTTGCAGCCTCCCGTGGCATCATTGAACCGTCAAGATGGACACCAAGATCTCTTGCCGCACTCTCGATTCGTGTCATCAGGAATCGAAAGTCCGATAACCTCTTCCGAACATTTTTTGGTGGCCTATCGCTTGGTTCCAGACAGCGAAATGGTGGGTAGCTTCGACGGCCATCTTTTCACTGCCACAGCTGCCACGCGGCTTGACTCGACACTTTCGGAAACTCAAATGTAACACGTACGCAGTGAGTGGTGAATTGTGTTGGTGACGCTCGTCTCGTTCCGCGTTGCCGTGTTGTTGGTAACGTTGTGCTGTTCTGTAGCAGATAGATAGGAAGCTGGTTGCTGAATGGGTACCTGAGCCGTATCAGTGCGCGATGCCGCCACGATACTAGCAAACTGCTCTTGTTGTGCCAGCAGGATCTGCCTGTAGTGAAGGTCGAGCTCTTGACGAAGGGTAGCATGCGATACGTGATATTCGAAAAAGCATTCACGGAGCCAGCGACGCGGTCCAATTTCCGTGAGTTTATCTCATTCGCTTCTTTCTTTCAATTCTTCCAGCGATTGATATGTGGCGAAATGCCTGTGGCCACCAATGCCGTCGTGTTTTCATCATCAAGCTCTGCTTAATAGCATTTCCAGTGTCGTACACAACGTCGAGCACTTCAGAGGGTGATATTATTCGCTACGCCTGCTTTGTGATTCATCGACAAAGCCGGTTGAGCAAAAAAAAGTATAGGAATATGAATGGCGGCAAATGCATCTCACACTACGACTTGGCTGGAACCAGCACCTTGCGCGCTGAAGGAAAGAGTGTTCGGAACTGTGCGACGTCATCAAGATCCACCTTGAGCAGTCCACCGAGAGCAGAGCCACCGTAGTTGAAGAACCCTTCAACCACAGCCAAGCCTCGAAAGTCTTCGCCACTTATCATGATGGGCTGACTGATCTGCGTCCCGTTCACAAACCACACGACGATCGAGACGTGCGCGAAGGGCATGAAGCGCGCCATGAACGCAATGTGCACGTCCTTCTGTCGAATCACGGTGCTGCGGTTCAGGAACAAGAAGCCGCATAACTCGATGCCTTCGATCGTCACGAGGTAGTTCGGACGGCTTGCCGTGTCTCGTACGGGCACAACGTACGGGGACTGATCAAAGAGCGACAGGCGCTGATCGCTCGCGAGCGGCGGCGGGGTGAACTCAGATGCGTAGATGTAGTTGTAATCGTAGTCGCTGCAAATGGACGTGACGAGACGGCGGCCGTAGATGATCTCGAACGGCAGCAAAGTCTTGTTGATGGAGCGGCGAAGCGGGAATCCGAACATGCGCTTGAGGAACACGTCCAGGTAGAGCAGCACGTTCACGGCAATCGGGAACACCATGTAGCCGACCTTGTAGTACTTGTGGTACGACGTCTGGTAGCAAAACTTGGACGCAATCTGGCACGCCGCACCCGAAATCTGTTTGTCGTCGAAAACGACGCCGTGATTGATGGTCGTGATGGTGCGATAAAAGATTGCCGCGAGCCCGAGGATGATGGGGATCATCATCACAATGGGATAGCGATACATGGCCGCCTGCTTGCCGAAGCCCTTCTTGATGACGTGGTGCTAGATCAAGCAATTGATCGTGTAGAGGCAGACTTCGATCACCAGCACAGGCGCCGCCTTATCGAAACCCGTGCATCGCGCCAACGCGTACGACACGCCGTTGATGATGTGGCCGCTATACACCAGCTCACCAAACACGACTACACTGGATCCGAGTCGATTGTAGATCGTCAGTGTGTCGATCATCGACGTCGATAATCGACGTGTCCAGCGCAACGTCAAGATGACCGCCAGCATCTGAAGCATGGCGGCCAAGATGAAGCTAACGCCTTTGTAGTGGAACACGTTCATGGTCGACGACATTCCGATGATTTGCCCGTCGCGGATGCCAATGCCTCGCGCGGAGACAGAAGATCGCTCTGTATACCCGATGTCTTCGACGCTGACGATCGCTGACGATGGCAGCAGCATGAGCCCCGACGAACTGACCGCGTTGCGGGCAACCATGATGCCGTTCATGCCGCGCACAACCTCGCCCGTATGCAACTCCATCGTGCCCTGGAACGTCATGCCGCGTCCGTACTGCGCGATGAGGCCGAAGCACACCTGCTCGTACAACGTCGACGCAAACGTCGCATTCGTGCAGCTGACAAACTGCAAGTCGAACGTCTTCACATTGCCGTAGTTGATGCATTCGTTGGTCGTGATTTGATCGTATCCATTGATGATCTGAACGTCGTCGCCTTCGATGCAGGCACTCAATGACACGGCAACATCTGGGTTGCCGTCCTTCAGCTTGACGACGCTGAATTCCGTTTGCACCACGTAGCCGTAGCCACCAAACACCAGGTATTTGTAGTCCGAGTTGGCCTTCACGTCGGCTTCAGCGCGGGCAACCAGTGACTGCGGAATGAAATCCAAGGTCTTGAGCGCTGCAATGGCTTCAGCCGCTGGCATGCGGCAGTAGCTAAAACCGCTGCCGGACAAAGAAACAAGGCAAGACGCGTTGGGCGTCGCTGCCACCAGTTTGACCACTTCAGGGAACGTCTCGTACGTTTGGTTGAACGTGAATGTCGTCAATGACTTGGTCTTGACGATCATTGCGGCTGGATTGAGAATCCCAATCGACTTCTGCAGGCGAATGGTCTCGAGCAGAAACGTTGGTGGCACGGGCATGCTATCTCGCACCCAGTTCGGCGAGGTCGACTTGCCCGCTGATTCAAAGTACACGTTGCTGTTGGCATCGAGGTTTCGCTGATGCGCGAGCAACGCAAACCCGATGGAAATGAGCAATCCGAGGACCAAGAAGTCGATCAAGTAGGCAACAATACGCTTGCGGCGGGCGACATTCGCAGCCATCACGTGACGAATCACGCTGTGGTCTTCCTTGGACGCTTTGCCGCCGGCTTTGGTGGCACGACGGTCTTCCACCACCGTAGCTTGCACATCGGTAGGCGACGTCACGCCGTGACTAGTCACATCGGGCGGCGGTGAGCCATTGTCGACCATGCTCTTGATATGGCTGATGCACAGGACAAAGGCAGCTTGACGAGTCGATACTGAGGCGTGCGGACGATGGCTGCGTCTGTGTGCTTGATCAGGTTGTGAAGTGACCTGATCAGGCACACATGGAGCCGCCCAGCACAGACATCGCCGTGACACAACCTCTCATGTGCGAGCAACTGGAGGGCCAATCACACGAAGCACTTGCAGATGCCCCGGTCCGACCAGATCGGAGCGCGCCAAGACATCCTGCTGCGCTGGCCTCGAAGCTGTCAACGCGCGAAGTCAGGCTGCACCTCATGGATCAGAACGATAAGACAGCAGGCCAAACGGAGCACCTCTGATCATAAAATTAGTTGCGGATCTCGAGATATGTTGGCAGCAGCTTACGTGAGAGTCAAGTCGCACTGACGGCTGCCATCGCCTGTTATTTTTTCCGTGGTAGCTGCATCTGTGAACTTCGGTGCGGGTGTGTGTCGAAGGGTGACGGTGCGCTTCAGCCAACGTGGATCACATCCGACCACAGCATGTGCTTCGTGGTGCACGAATGGATGTGCACGAACGCTTCCCACGGAACGTCGGCATTCACGCGCAAACTCGACACCACCGCTGCCGGCACTGCGAATATCTTGCCGGTGACCGTGTCTTGGAAGTAGTGCACCGTGTATCCCCGCCAGAGCCGCAGCCGGAAAAACGTCCACGGATCGCTTACGGCCACCAAGTTGATGAGCGCCACGAGACTCTCAATGTCAGGAGAACGCATGTAGATGTGCTCCTTTTCTTGCTGGAAGAGCTGTGTCCTCTCCACGGGATGGCTCGGCCATTCGGTGTGCTGGACGCCGGATACAAGCGGGCACACTGAAACTTGCGATCGCTTCCTGTCAATGACAGGAGAGAGCCGTTGAGTTGACGTTAGCGCCGACAGGAGGAGCGTGTAGGTCTGGGGCAGTGGAAAGATGGCACCACCCCAGCTGACACTGAACGACAACGTCGACCACCATACTCCTGCTGTGTAGGGCACTGCCATTCGAGGGATGAGAAGACTGGATCGCTGGGAGGTGGATGAGCGATCCTGGCGCCCTTGGTACGCGCTTGCGATACTGAAGACACTGCCGAGAAGCACCATCAAGCACATAAAGAACTTGCCATCCAGCACCGCACCTTCCAACAGCATATTGCCATCCGATTCATAGCCCAAAGCGAACTTCCGGTCGGAGCTATCCATATTCCATTCACGAGTTGGAAATTAAGGATGCGAGTATCGCGCAGCGCCAGCAGACGCAACGGCAACACAATGCTCAAACAGGAGCACATGCCGAGAAGGAAATCAGGCACACCAAGGATGCCTTTGGGTGCCGACCAATGCCTCAATCGTACGAACATCCAGTGCGCGAGTTGCATCGTGATCGCTAAGAACCACACGTTCCGCATCTGGTTCGCAGCCAAGAACGCAAACGTCGCGAAGTGTAACTTGTACTTGCCCATCGGCGTTGTGAATGACTGAGCGATCATCTCGTAGGTCATCGGCGCATCGATGAAATGCGCGACGGCGTAGCAGCATATTGGAATTGGGCTCCCAAAGATGATGCACTGGCTGGGGATCCGAGCAAACAAACGCACCGCAGCACAGAATTGGCGCCGCACGCCAACACAAGCGTACGGTTCTTCTGCTGCTCGCGTTGCGTAGCAGCTCGCAAATAACATCACCATCCTCAAGTAGAAGTAAGCCTGGCCGCCGAGTCGCAGGGCGCTAACGATGCGATAGAAGTCGATGGCGTTCGTCACAAAGATGGCAACTTCATAGCGATAGTCTTCGACGAATATCGTGTCACAAGTCACCACATGTCGAACATCGGCACAGTTCCGCACCCGGATGATCGACGACACGTCGGCTTTGCGCCGTCCAATGAACGCGAGGCCTCCTTTGCACACCTGGACATCTTCTGCGCTCGACAGCAGCGTCAGGTCGACCTCCATGTCCGGGAAACGAAGCTGCGTGTCCATTAATTTGCGCATGATATCGACCCACACGACGCCGACATTCACGCAATTGCTGTCGTCTCGATAACACGTTCGACGGAAGTTGATCCAGACGTCATTGCAAAACAACGGCTTTTGGCGCGTCCTTGGGTTGCACACGAACTGGTGTTGCAACTCCCAGTGGGGTTCGTTTGTCGTCGACAGCGATGCATTTCTTCGCGTGAGGAGCGAACGTACCGGGAAATGCGTTATCTGGTTCGTTCGCCATACGGGATTTACGAAATACTGGGGCAGCAATCTGTGATGAATGCGATCGAGATATCGCGACTGCGTACGAAGCACAATGGACGACGACAGCTGCTGACGCTGGTTGTTGGAGGCAGCAGCGTCAGCCATCTCGTCGACGAATTGGAACCACACCTTGGACGAGAAAACGACGTTGTCGTCGCAGTCTGATTTGTACAAAAAGCACTCTGGAAATGACGGCAACGAAAAGAACCGAGCAAAGGCTCGCCAGACAACCGACGTGGTGTCGTACTTGTACATCCACACCGGAGACGTGCTCTGGCTGTTGAGTGCCGCATGCCGCAACGATTCCTTCACGGAGTAATTCCACGGACCGTAGTACTGGAAAGAATTCGGTTCAATCGTCCTGTTCAACTCGCGTTGGCCAAGGCCAGACCTCAGGATATCCGAGCCTGCCATACCGTACGATATTATGTTCATCAACAAGAAGAAGGCGCTCAGAGACATGCGTTCGTCAAACATCTTGGATCGATGGCTGCGCTGCTTCTGCAGGTGCTGTTCGAGCACGTCGTCAACTTTACTGGCTTTGGTTGTCGGATCTTCCTTGTGCGCTTGAGCCGGCGGACGAAAGCGCGAGACAGATGACGTAGGAGCAACGCCGATCACTGCAAGCAGATCGATCGACGGACTTGGGTGGACCGCACGCTTCAACGGCATCCTCTTCCAGCAACGAAGGCAACGGCAATGCTCGTGAAGTAAGGCTTGCAGCGCTGCGCATCAAGGCAGTCCACCATCCACATAGTGAAGCGTGTTTTGGGTCGATGCTTTTTTAAGACGCCTGCGAGTTCGGTCGCTCCTGCTGTTCCTATCGAGGCTAAAATTTGAGAGGGATGCAAGATGTGCCGCAAATCGCACCCTCAAGCGAATGCACGGACATCGACCATCGCTTCCATTGCATTGCCGTCGCGTGGGTAACTCTCCTGTGTGACCACGCGGTCGCACACTGCTCATGTGGCACAACGTGCGTTGATGTACTTGCCATTGGCGATCGTTGCTCGTCGAGTTGGTCGTCAATCTTGACATTAGCAGCTCTGGTGCAAAGTAGAAGGCTTGATTAGTGCGCCAGACCCGAGTCACAAAGACCATCGGCAATATAAATATCTAATGATGGAATCGTTCGTAAAGTAAGTGGACTCGGCTTGCACGACAAAGTTCCACGGTCCGTAGAACTGGAACGAATCTGGTTCGATCGACGTGTACGTGCAAGTCCTTCTCCCAGGCCTGACGTGGAATATCGGAGCGCATGAGTAGATAAGATACGTCGACAGCGTAAGCAGCAACCGCACCCACACCGACCGGCAGCTTGCGATCAAATACTTCGGCTCTACTTGGGCACTGAGCGTCGGCGATGCGCTCGCTTCTGACCGGCCGTTTCAGTGTCTTCTTCCTTGCCTCACGGGGTGGCGGTGGTATCTGCTGCAATTTGGAAGCTGGATTGTTGCGATGATCGCTACCGAGCAAGACCAGGAGCCTTGCAGCCACAATGCAGTGGGAATATCCGGTGCCCAAATGCCCGCGACCATGAAGAGGACGGTGGCGGTCGTGGCGGCGCTGCGACACAGACTGTCATCGAAAGCAAGCAAAGAAAAGTTGATTCAGCAATGCGCAAGCCTGAAGTTTGTCTGAGGCGCAGTCAGAGTTGAAGCCGACTTCTGCTGCTGCGCCACCAAGCGGATCTTAGCTCAGAAATACTTCCACGTTTGAAAGAGCTGCGTTTGGAGCCCAGTACCTGAACAAGACGCGTTCTCATTATTGAGCTACGGGGAGCATTCGTGCTCTGGTACCACCCATAAACGATCCAACTTTGAGAAAGTCTACGTGACCGTGTAGGATGCGAATTAGACAGATTTCCTGCCAGAGCCACCAGCGCAGATCATGTACGCTTGTCCCGGTCTGTCCCAGTCACTGTTGAGTCGCTGCATGAATTCTGTAATCACAAGCTCGCAAATATGAATTCTGCAATCATATATTAGTTACCTTTACGATGAGCACGACGCCAGCAGAATGCCCAAGCGGTGTTCGTTCAGCATCGCCTGCATCAATGTCTTGAGAGCGCGGTTCGGATAGAGCATATCTTTCGTCAGCGGTGCGCGAGTGAGCGGGTCGAAGTGGCCGTTGATGGACAAGTGCTTTTCGATCATCTCGCGCTCGTATGTGTCGCCATTCGGGGTCATCACGGGGTCCACCATGAGTTCCAAACTCAGTGGGCAGTGGAACATCTCCATCAGCTGCTCCATCGATTGCTCGCTCGTGTGCGTTGCGTCGTCTTGCGAGATGCCGCGGCTGGATGGCGGTGCAAGCAGTTCCTTCAGCAAGTTCTTCTGGAGCACGCCAATGAACCGCATCTCCAGCATGATTGACTGAGCGAGCGACGACGTCGTTGAGATGGTGCTGGCCACGTCAAACGCGCGTTCCAGGTGCCGCAGAGCTTCGTCGTATTGTTCTTGTTTGCGACAGCACTTGCCTTGCCACAATAGAGCTTGGGCTTCCAGATCTGCAGGCAATCCTGACAACGACAGGATGTTCTCCAAGTGCGTGGTGGCCACCTCTACCTGCGCCAACGCATAAAAGCACTTGGCACAGCCCAGCCACGCGCGAGCTCGTCGTAGCTGCACCGATTTGCTGACATCCTTCTCACCATTGGTGGTCGTCTCTTCTTCAGGCAGCACGGTGCTAGCCGCTTCCTGGAAGAAGAACGCGGCCACTTCGTATTCCTTCCGCACAAAGCAATCGTCACCGCGACTGAGCTGGTGCTGCACGAAGAAGGGGCCCTGGATTTCCTCCAGGAACGCCGTATTCTCTTCCCACAAGTGCGCGAGGCCGTGGAAAATGGCGGCCTTGTCCCCTCCCAGTCGCTGCACCTCCCGGTAGTCGGCGGTGATGGCGTCAAAGTTGCGCAGACGTAAATTGGCAGTCATGCGGTACGCGTAGCACTTGACATGCTCCGTGTGGTCCGGCAGTTGTTCCAGCGCCGCGGTCAATTGCTCCACGGCCACCACGTATTGCTTGGTGAAGAACGCTTCGATGCCTCGCTCCAGCGCCGACTCCTCCGCTGGAATGAGCCTCCATTGGCGCTCTTCCAGCCACGCCTTGTCCTGCGGCCGATGCGCTGTCGTGAGCACGTAGCGCCGGTCCTTATCATAGCAATCCGCGGCCGCATGCAGGAATTCTTTCTGGTACGGGTTGTACAGCGCAAACACTTCACGATCATCAGCATCCAGCGGCACGAGCTGCCAGTGCCCCGAATCCCCGGGCAGCTCGTGGCGATGGCGCCACGTGAACACGCGGCTGCGAAAGTTGCCCTGGTCGTCGCGCCGGAACTTGGCGTAGTCGGCCGCGTACACGTACTCCTCGTACAGCACGTGCTGCAGGAAGAACCGGTCCTTTTGCTTGTTCGCTGGGATCAACCGCCACTTCTCCTTGTTATCATCGGGCTCCCACGCCTTGCGCCAGCAAAACACGTGGCGGCGCTCACTGTCGAACGCAAAGTCGCTGCTCGGCGCGTACATGGTCTCCTGGCGCTGGCTCGCCACGAGCACGAGCGCCCGGCCCGTGACGATGGCGCGCAGCGTGGGGCTGATCCATTCGTACCAGTAGCTCTCCGCGCGCACGCGCAGTCCGCCATCGAGGCGCCCGACGAGGCCGTGCAGGAAATACGCCAGCGCTAGTGTCGGCACCTGCAGCGTCGTGGTGGCCGTGGGCGTGCGCAGCACGCGGTCGACGTCGTGCAGCACGCAGCAGCCGTCGCGCGTCCAGTTCCAGTTGGGCAGCGACTCGAGGAAGCTGAGCACGACGGCCACGTCCACGTAGCCAGCGGCGTAGAACGCGCGGAGCACGAGGTCGAGGAAGGCGGCGGCGTGGTGCTCCACGTCTGGCAGCTTCAGAAAGGCGTCTTTGGCCGCGTCCAGCTGCGCTTCCTGCAGCAGACGACGCACGAGCCGCACAGCCAGGTCATTGGCGCGTTCCAGCGCTGCCAGCGTCATCGGTTGCCGGGAGGAAGGGCTGGCACTGGGGCACTGCACTCGCGTCGTTCCTTCCACCGTCGGGCAATGATGGCATGACGACGCATCCCACGTCCTCGCTGCGCAGGTGCAACCATACCGGTATGTATCAGTGGCGGTCGGCGGGATACCGGTATTGGCTGCCGGAAAGAATTGAGGAAATGGTATTAATTCCAAAAAGGGGGGCTGTCGTGGTACCGGTAGATACCGGTATGTGGTTGAATTTTGGGTGTTTGCATGATGTCGCGTGTGTTGGATGCAATAATATTACAATCCCGGAATGACAACGCTGGTGGAGCTGCGGGTGGTGGATGTGGACGCGGACGACGCCGTCCGTAGCGTGTTTGTGGTGTGCATGCGCGAACGTGAGGAAGGTGTGAATGAGGATCACCTGGTGGTGGCGGTTGTGGATGGGTTGAGTGTCTGGCAGACGCACGTGAAGGCGTCGGACAAGCCGATGGTTTTGGACTGCGCTGGTGCTGAGTATGTGGCTGTGCTGGAGCGTGCGTTCACCAGCGGCCACGTTGATGACGACGCTGCAGAGCCCACCACGGTGAAGAACATGAAGAATGTGCGGCCGTTCACGTTTAAATGGTCGTCGCGGCGGACGCAGACGCTGACGCTGATGGAAGAGACCAAGTCGACGCACAAGCAGAGCAGCATCGCCATGAAGTACACGGAGCTGGCGTTCAAGAATGGGACGGAGAAGCAATGGACAGCAATGATGCACGCCATGGCGCGAAGCAATGCCCAGCGAGCACGAGCGATGCAAGACCAGGACGCGCGGATCCAGGAATTGCAGGGGCTCATGGCGCGGAAAGATACGTTGCTGGACAAGGCGCTCGATAGCAAGCAGCAGCTGGAGAACCAGCTCATGCGCAACTTTTGCGCGGTTCTGAACGCCAAGAAGCAGGAGATTCAGCGATTGCATCAGGAAATCGGATCGCTCAAGCTGCAGCAGCGCGCGCTGGAATTCTCGTCTCCGGTGACAAGCCAGGAAGCGACGCCCGTCAAGCGCAAACGAGGCCGTGTGCCCCCAGTAGCGAAGACAACACGTGGCGCTCGTTTGCGTCGGAAACTCATTGCAGATGAAGATGAAGAATACGACGAGGACGAGGAGGAAGCGAAGAAGGTCGATAATGACGAGGACGACGAAAGCGATGGGGACAGGGCAGGCACCGCCGACGATGATAGCGACTCGAACGACGATGAGGAAGAAAAATCCCCAAACAAGCGGAAACGCGGCGCACTCGATGCATATAAGAAAGCGCCGACCGGGCCATCGCAGATTTGCTCTGTTGATGACGTCTTGAACGACCTGGACGATCTGGTCAAGAGCGAAGTTGAAGCCAACGAGGCCGCTGCCGAAGCCCACAGCCCAATCGCTAACAACAGTCCTGACCTGGCCGACCATCGACCAAAGCGCGCACGACCACCGCGAGGCTCCACAACCAGTCGAAGTCAAAGTGCCGCGGCAAAACGCCCCGTGAAAAAGAAATCTCCGGATAAGCCGCCTCGAGGAACTCCGACTCCGCCACTGCCTCCGACGCGAGCCACGAGGCAGCCAAAGCGCGCTGTTGCCTCGCCGCCACCGGCGATAAATTCCGAAGAAGAGGACATTCTCGACATGCTCGCGTAGGAATGGATGCATACAGTCGTTGTTGTTATGGAATATGATATAACTCGGGTGCCCAGCTGGCTGCCCGGATGGCACACACGCACACGAGCGCGCTCAATCTGCCGTGCTCATAAGTCTTCGTACATGTCGGCTGCGTTGGTGGCAGTGGTCATGTTCTTGGTCGACTTCTTACTGTCCACGCTGACAATCGGCTTGGCGCTGGCGGGTAGTTGCGTCTTGTTGAGCAGCGGCAGCGCTTCGTTCTTGCCCTTGGAGTGGTCCTTCAAGAAGCTGTCCTGGATCCAGAACTGCACCATGTTCATCACCAGCGGACAGCCGATCATGACGATCAGGAGCTCGATCTTCGGGTGGTTGCGCACTGGGTAGAACACAATCGCGCCCGCAAACGTGATGGCAGCGCGGAACACATACAACAGCACGCCAACAATGAGCTTCATCACCACGAGGATGATCACCCACGACGTGAGCTGGATCCACCACGTGCGGCACGACGGTGGGTCGCCATAGCGACCTGGGTGCTTCAAGCTCGCCCAGTCGCGACGCACGGCCAGCGCCGTCACGAACTGCAGCAGCACGAACGCGATGTACACCCCCAGCGTGGTGTCCACTACGACGTTCATGAAGTAGAACGCACACTGCGTCAAAACCACATGGTCAGTCCATGTTGCTAAGCTACTAATCGCCTCTTCCGCCCCCGTTGCGCAGTTGGCGGCCGTGGACGTACCTGGTCAGCATCGTCGTCTTCTTGCGCAGACACACCGGCAATGAGGATGGCAAAGAGGATGTTGAGCACGTGCACGATGGCAGCGGACGTGCCCTGCTTCATGGCGTCGAGGAACCAGATGCGCAGGGGGCGGCGGGGCGACTCGAAGCGCCATTTCGCAAACAACGACGACAGCGCCACGAGCCCCAGCACCAGCTGCACCGAGTCGTCCGTGCGGTCCGCAATCAGCGTGCACTGCGTCGTGGTCGTTGTGGTCGACATCGAGGCGTGCAATGTGTGGTGGCGATCGGTGGCTTCGTCAGTCGTCGCCGTCGCCGTCGCCTTCGGCTTCTCGGTCACTTGGCCAGCGGCGACTCGGGGGGCCGTTGATTGGCTGAAATGATTGAAGATGGGTGCTTCTCATTGGACAGAAACGGTGCGCGTGTTAAATTGGCAATTTGGTGATCTTTTGTGGGGGGGAGCAGAATGTTTGCGGCCAGGGATGTGACCCACATACATGCACACACATTATTTACATGCACTTGGAGAATGGTGGTGGCTGGCAGTCGATATGTGCGTTCACGGCGTGGCTGTCCGACGGCACACGCGCTTGATGTGTGTCTGGAGTTGGGAGAAGCAGCTCACGCGCAAAACGTTCGACGAAAAGCGCCATGTCGCGCTTGTTACATGCTTTGCAATGGATTCGCGGTGGGACTCGCATTCGTGCGTGGCATGTAGGTATCAACTGCCATATCACCAGCGCGTGTCTTGCTTAGATCCGTCTCCGAACGCCACACCGATGCCGTGAAAGATTGAAAGCCAAGCTCATCGCGCTCACGGCTTGGATTTTGCACATTGCAAGGAAATGCTGGTATTCACGTTCATAACTCAGCAAGATCAGGATCGCATCGATATCCTTTGGATGGGCGTTGGATTCTGACCCGATGTACGCACTGAGGATGAGGTTGCGATCAAAGCAGGTCGTTCTGATGCAGTCGATTTATTGTGCCCGTCGGTCGGCCAGAGAGGAACTCGACGTTCTCTGTAATAAGAATCATGCAAAAGGTCGTGGCTGCAGCGTCAGCGCTGCAGCGGAAACAAAACGATGACGGCATGATCAAGCGACCGAAGCCAGCTCATATTGCCAGGCGCAAGCGAATTGCAGCGCGCTTGATCAACTGCGGCGTGCTCTCTTTGTTGATCATTATTGCACCCGTGCTCCTCTTCATCGCCAGAACCTTGACCAGAACAATAACGTCAACTTTTGTATCGACTGCCCTCTCGACTGCTCCGTACTGGGTTCGGAAAGTATCGCCAACGTTCTTCTTTGTTGCGCGTTCAACATGTGCTTGCGATGCTCAATCCAGCGGCAATGGTCGTCACAACCGAGACGTTTAGCTTTAATCATTCCTACGAGACCTACCCAGAAGTGCAGGCGCTTGTCAATGAGACCCACATGGATTAGTGTTTCAGTGCCTGTCATGCTCGGGGTTTGGCTGCTGTCGTATGCCAGCAGCTACGGCATTGGCAGCGCTGAAGCGACTTGATTTCGTTCCACGGTCACTGTCGACGCCGATTTGAAGGTCAACCCACAGTACAAGCACCTTGTGTTTGCGACCTATGCCGACAACGTACAAGCAGACTTCAGCGTGGAAAAGCTAGCGAGCGGTAATACGGATGTTGGAGTGTCACTTAGCCCTGATTGAAGACGATGGAGTGCATGAACTACGGCAGCGTCAAGCGTACGACCTGCAGTTTGTGAACAACGCCATGTTTCCAGTGCAGCTGCATACGGACATCTGCACAGGATTGCTGGACCATTATGGTCGAGGGATGACGTTCAAGGCATCGATGGTCCTGGACACGGGGAGGTCGTTCATGGCATGAATGGCATCATGTTGCCCCACAATGGAAGCTCAGCCGGTGGAATAATGCTGATCTCAGCCTCTGCATTCGTCAGTGTGGAGGACATTGCCAACTCGGCTCACGACATGCTCCGTTGCTTGCACTACTGCGACCAGAACAGGAACGCATTTAGAACTCATACCTGACCACCAAGCGCGCTCAAAACGACGTCAGGCTCGGCTCCGGGTCTCATGGGTTACGTGAGCTGTAAGCTACCCCGCCGTTGCAGCAAATATATAGATCGACACGTTTGGAACGTGAGCGCACCCGGAGGCGGCAAGAGGATGGTCTGATCATGCCCTGCACGCACTAGCTTCACTTCAGCTCTCATCGTGTCCAGCAGACGCTCCTTGGCAGCGAACATCGGACCCAGAAGCACCATGAACAAGGTCAAAGCGGCCATGTCAGCGCTGCAACTCAAGCTGTCGGTGGCACGCACAGGCAGGGACGACATGATCCAGCGACCGATGGCTGCCCGAACGGCACGTAGGAGACGAATTCTGGCACACCTGATCGACTATGCTGTACTTGCTTTATTGATCATCATCGCACTCGCGCTGCTCGTTCACCAGCAACACCTCGACGAGAACAACTACGTCTTGTTCGAGTCGAAAGGCCTGTCGACAGCGCCATACTGGGTGCGAGACAGCAAGAAAGTWCCGCCGACATTCTTTCTCGAGACCATGCGCGTTCAAAACGTGCTCGGCATCCTCAATCCCGCCGCCATGGTCGTCAAAACCAAGACGATGACCACGTTCACCTTCAATCAATCATACGAGGCCTACCCTGAAGTGCAGAAGCTGATGGACGAGACCCCCAAGGATGTTTGCCTTGGCGCTACCTCAGGCTCGGGCTATGGTTACTGCCGTATGCCAGCAACCACTGCGTTGGCCGCGCTCAAGCGATTCGAATTCGTTCCAAAATCGCTCCTGGCACAAGTTGAGGCYGACTTGCAGGCTAATCCACAGTACAAACACCTCGTGTTTGGCAGCTACGGCTAYARCGTSCARACMGACTTCAGGGTTGAGAAGATCGGAGGCGGGAACCCAGATGTCGCAGTGTCCCTCAGCGCGTGCGTGGAAGGAGATGCTGTGGAAGTCATCAACGGATACGACCAAGTGAAGACGTTAGAGTGCATGAACTACGGCAACATCAAGACATACGACTTGCAGTTTGTGAGCTGCGCCAACGCCACTTTTCCTGCTGCGCTGCACAAGGATATCTGCACGGGAATGCTAGCTAGTTATGGGCGCGGAATGACCTTCAAGGCGACGCTAGTGCTGCATACGGGTGAAGTGATTCACGGTATGAACGGGATCATGGTTTCTCGTAACAGGACTGCAACGGGTGGGATGATGCTGATCCCTGGGTCGGCGTTCGTGAGCGTAGAAGACATCGCCAACTCGGAGCGAGGGTACTGCAGTGTTCGAGGTATTGGCGTTCGCAATGGTCTGATGATCGGTCTCTCTTCGATGATGAACGTCATCCATTACGACGGTGTGAGCGTTGTCGTCATCGCTATCGTCCAGATGTTGGCCGTCATGTTCACGCTTCGCCTTACACGTCGTCATTCGCCCTCCATGATCGACACACTCACCATCTACAACCGACTGGGATCGAGCATCATCGTGTTTGCGCAGATCGTCTACTGTGGTTACGCCTTGAACGGGTTGTCGTACGCGATAGCCCGCCTTTCGGGCTTCAAGGAAGCCGTACCCGTGCTCGTGATGGAGATCTGTCTATACACGCTCAATTGCGTAATATGGCACCAAGTTGCTCGGAGGGCAGGCCGTGAACTACCGATGGCCCGTGCTGATTGCATTGCCGGTGATCCTCGGATGGGCTGCAATCTTGTATCGCAGTGTGATGACGATCAACAATGGTGTTGTCTTCGATGACAAGCAAAACTCGGAGGCACTGTGCCAGCTTCCGTCCAAGTTTTGTTTCCAGACGTCCTACCATTACACCTACGTGAAGGGATACATCCTGATGCCATTCATCGCGAATGCGCTCCTGTATGTGGATGTGTTTATCAAGAGAATTTGCGGTTATCCGATTCGCCGTCATTTCACGAAAGAAGAGCTGCTGCCGTTCGAAATGGTTTAGGGAAGACGTCAAGTCACGACCATTTGCAGCGACTTCGAATACATCTACATCTGGGCAGCCAATGCGCGTCCGTCGGCAGTGGTATTTGCCAGGAACAACCGCATATCCATGTTCGATCGATCGCCCCATGCTGTGGCTATGAGTGACGCCAAGAGCCATCCAAAGTACCTCGTTACGATCGAAGGCGTCGAGCTCTGTGGGTTTTTGTTCTTGAACCGAAGCACAATCATCCGTCAAAAAGATGTGCTGATTGCTTTCCTGGCGCGCTTTCTGCCGTATGCGCACGTGTCGCTGGTGGTGTGGTTTGTCAACGGCACACAGATCAGTCAGCCGATGATGATGAGCGGCGATGATTTTCGGATACTGTCCGTCACAGAAGGCTTCTTCGACTACGCTGGGTCGCCGTTGGGTGGCTTGCTGAAGCTGGATCTGGACGACATCACTGATCTGCGAACCGTATTCCCAAGTATTAAAACAGTTGCAGGCGATCACACTGCCATAGACTGACGGTATCATTGGAATCATTCGTGTCAACACTGTGAAACGATGGCAGTTCAGCATTGGTGCACACCTATCGAAGACTCGGCGCCTATTCCAAAAAAATATGCAATATGTGCAGGTTGGTTTAGTGTCAGTAGCTTTCTTCCGCCAAGTGACTTCCCAAGTCTAGTAACGACATGTGGTCAAGCCACGCAAGTTACATTGGGCCACTGATGCACTAGTCTTCCGCGGCTTGAGTGCCAACTGATACTGGATAATATGGTCTGCAGAGCAGTGATATTGTCGAGGTCCAGCTTCAACAAGCCTCTCGTTGAAGACCCAGCATATTTGAAAAAGTTTTCCGCGATCGACAGCGCCCTAAAATCTCCACTACTCAGAATCATCGGCTGACCGATCTGCGTGGCGTAGAAGTGCGATCAGCATGCCTTCTGACATATGATGGTCTTGCGGTTCAAAAGCAACAAACCATCATTAGCACACAACAAGACGGCATCTAGCCTGGCTGCATTACCTAGCAGTGCTCTCTTCACGCAACTACTTCCCACTGCTGCTGCGCCGACATTAAGGTCCGCGGTTGAAACATCGCAGCGCTTGTCGACTGGATTAGAAAGTCAAGTCAAACCATCAGAGAGCCAAAAACGTTGCTACATTGCTAATATTACAGCTGATCACAGAAAGGAACGGAGAGCATCGCCTACGACGCACAACGCTCCGAATATAGGTCAGTTCCGGCCTGGATCGGATTTAAAAAGGAGTGGTGCGCAACTCGCAGATTATGGATACCGCTGTCTCTTCTGAATGCAAAAGCCAAGTTTACCTTATCCAATGCATCGAGGGCAAAATTGGTGTGCAAAGGCATCCATCGGCTATAGCATGCGCCTCGATAAGTTGCCTCCATTGGGCCATTCTGTCGCGTGGCAAAACCGCTCATAACTAAGAATCCATCCAATGTTTGAACATTCGTCACCGTGGACCGGCTACGGTGCAATAGCAGCAGCCGTCTACGATGACATCGCTAACATCTGGAATCCGTTGATTACACATGGCTCGGTTGCGCTTGCGACGCGCTTCAAAGTGCTCGTCCGTGATTAGAAGAGCCACGCATTTAAAGCTCATACCTGACCCACCAACCACTGCGTTGGCCGCGCTCAAGCGATGCGAATTCGTTCCACAATCGCTCCTGGCACAAGTTGAGGCCGACTTGCAGGCTAATCCGCAGTACAAACACCTCGTGTTTGGCAGCTACGGCTACAACGCGCAAAACACGTGCTGATTGCGCATCGTGCCGTATGCGCACGTGTCGCTGGTGGTGTGGTTCTGCAACGGCACGCAAGTCAGTCAGCCGATGATGATGAGCGGTGATGACTTTCGGGCGCGATCAATTGCGAAAGGATTCTTCGACAACGCTGGATCGCCGTTGGGTGGCTTGCTGAAGCTGGATCTGGACGACATTGCTGCTCTGCGAACGGTATTCCGAAGCATCAAGGCAGTCACGAGCAAGCATGTTGCAAGCCGTTAATGCGGTTCCGTCATACTCGTCAGACACAACGGAAGTCCATTCGAAATGCACTGTACGAAGTTGAGATCATTCAAGTATAGAAAATAACTTCTGCTTGCCTTAGCGCCAGCATCTTACTTCCCGCACGGAAGTCTCGTGTCTACAGCTGCCATGGTCTACAACATCATTACCTGTCCGAGCAAGCACGGTGTACTTCAAGTACATTATATTGGCCCTCGGGCGCGCTAGTCTTTGGAAGCTTGAGCACCCGCCACTGGATGAATACTTGGGAATATGGCCTGCAGAGCAGTGATGTCGTCCAGGTCCAGCTTCAATAAGCCTCCCAATGGAGACCCAGCATAGTTGAAGAAGCCCTCCACGATCGACAGCTCCCTGAAATCTTTACTCTTCAACATCATTGGCTGACTGATTTGCGTGCCGTTGCAGAACCACACCACCAGCGACACGTGCGCATACGGCAGAAAGCGCGCCGAGAAAGCAATCAGCACGTCTTTTTGACGGATAATGGTGCTTCGGTTTAAGAACAAGAAGCCACAGAGCTCAATGCCTTCGACCGTCACGAGGTACTTTGGGTGGCTGACTGAACTTGGAGCTTGAGCGACGTACCCGCTGCGGTCGAAGATTGACAACCGATTGTAGGCGAACGCAGCGGCAGATGGGCGAAACTCAGCTGCCAGGATGTAGATGTGCTCGTAGTCGCTGCAAATGAACGTCACAAGCCGCCGACCGTAGACAACCTCGAATGGCAACAGCTCTGCGTTGACGTATCGACGCACCGGGTAGCCACACAGAGCTTTCAAAAACACGTCCATGTACAGGAACGTGTAAGCCATCATCGGTAACACGATGTAGCTGATCTTATACGTTTTGTGGTAGGACGTCTGGTAGCAAAACTTGGAAGGAATTTGGCACAGCACTCCCGAGTTCTGCTTATCGTCGAACACGACTCCATTTTTTATCGTCAAGACCGAGCGATACAAGATGCCGACCCAGCCCAAGACCAGTGGAATTGCAATGGCAACCGGCCACCGGTAGTTAACGGCGTGCCTGCCAAGTAGTTTCTTGGACATCAAGTGCCAGATCAAGCAGTTGAGCGTGTACAGACAGATCTCCATGACTAGGACTGGGCGAGCTTGAGAGAACCCAGTCAATCTGGCAAGTGCGTACGAGAGGCCGTTGATGACATAGCCAGAGTACACGAGCTGGCCGAAAACAATGACGCTGGACCCGAGTCGACTGTAAATGGTGAGTGTGTCGATCATTGACCGCGAGTGTCGCCGCGTCATCCGCAACGTGAGCATTACCGCCAACATCTGAGCCGTCGCAGCTACCACGGTGCCAACACCGTCGTAACGCACGGCGTTGATCGTGGATGACAACCCAATGATTTGGCCATTGCGCACGCCGATGCCTCGGACACTGAAGTACGATTTTGCAGACGCTGCAATATCTTCAACACTGATGATCGCAGACGCAGGGATGAGCATCATCTTGTCGCTATCGGCACTTCCATTTCGAGAGACCAAGATGCCGTTCATACCGTGCACGACTTCGCCTGTGTGCAAGATAATCTTTGCCTGGAGAACCATGCTTCGACCGTAATTAGTGATCATTCCAGAGCAGACACTTGCGTCCAGAGAGGACGAAAACGTCTCGTTGAGACAGCTCACAAACTGCAGATTGTACGTCTTGATGTTGCCGTAGTTCATGCACTCAGACGTCTTTACTTGATCATATCCATTGATCACTTCAACAGCGTCTCCTTCTACGCAGGCACTCAAAGATATCCCCACATCTGGATTGCCGCTCGCGAGCTTGGCGACCTTAAAGTCGGTTTGAACGTTGTAGCCGTAGCCACTCAACACGAGGTACTTGTATTCAGGATTGTCCTTCAAATCCGCGTCGACTTGCGTCAGGAGCGACTGTGGAATGAAATCGAATCGCCTGAGCGCAGCCAACGCGACCGCTGCCGGCATTCGACAGAAAGCGTAGCCCTACCCAGTGTGGGCACCTAAGCAGAATTCCTTGGGAGTCGCATTGACCAGTGCCTGCACTTCCGGGTAGCTTTCGTACGTCTGATTGAAGCTGAACGTGGACAAAGTGTTGGTCTTGACGACCATGGCCGCGGGATTCAGAATGCCAAGCACGTGTTGAACTCTTAAAGTCTCGAGGTGAAAGGTTGGTGGCACTTGCTTGGTGTCGCGAGCCCAGTACGGCGCGGTCGACAAGGCAGTTGACTCGAAGTAGACATCGCCGCTGCTGTCGAGGTTGCGGCGATGAACTAGCAGTGCAAGTCCAATGATTATGAGCATCGCCAACACAGCATAGTCAATCAAGTGGGCAACGCTTCGCGATCTACGCTTGACGTGGGTAGGCATGGCACTATGGACGGTGTCGTCCACACGCTTCAACTGTTGCGAAAATCTGCGCTCCATCGAACCTGCCTTTTTCCTGACCTTCATCATGTCGTCTGCTGACTGCACCTCCACCTCGAAGCTGATGCTTCTGTTGATGCCTCACTTAGCTCACTTAGACAAGGGCCACTGCCCGGTTGTATTTCCAGGAGGCGAGCAAGAATAGCTGTTCATGTCTGAAGGGTGCCTCCGTTCACATCTGGAGGGTGATGACTAACTCAATAATGTATTTTCTCCGTGACATTAAGTACGAGCAAACGTTTCTGCGTCGTCGCAGCCTCAAGATGACGGCCGTGTTGATGCGGTCGCTGTTGGCGTGCCCTCACGTGTCAGCGCGGCTCCAACTGCATGAATCACGACGTCATCTATCGCTAACCAATTGCAGTGGAATCGACATCGTCATCGATGCGTTTCCAACGGCGCAGAGCGCCTCCAACCCGATGATATCAGCGATCCGGGAAGCCGTCGATGCGTTGGCTCAGTCTGGAGCGCGAGACACCGCTTGGTGGGCAGATCTGCTGGCCCAGTGGGGCATCCAAGACGTGGACTGCGATCGCGTGTGTGTGGATGACCCAGCCACGTTTCCTCGCGTCGCCATTCGCAGTGATGGCTTGTCCACTGCGTCCGTGGCTGAGCAGGTGGCCTTCTACAAGGCACTATTGGCCTGGACGCCCACGGATGAGCGCACCAGCGACGCCTACAAACGCGCTGTCATCAAGTTGCAGTCGGTGTCAGATGGTCCATCTGTGAGCACTTGCGTGCCCGTGAGCATCGACTTCACGTGGACGCGCAGTGAAGGAGTGGACGACTACTATTACGCCATCAGGGCGTTCGCGGCGGCGCAGCAATGCAATGAGCAGCGAGAAGCAATCGTGGTCACAGCTGCTGTGCCGTGGACGCTTGAAGCGCTGAACAGCAGCACGCAGCTGTTGGTGGCAAATCGAGGCCATGAAATGCAGGCATTCACGCAGTTCGCCATCGACTGCTCCAGACTTTGGCGCTGCCGCGTGGTCTGCGTTGATGATCTGCTGCTTCATACAGGCGATGGCTGCCAGAACACGTGTCATGCTCTGCAAGCTATCCTGAATGCGCCCAGTTACGACAAGGCGCTCGATTGCGTACAGCTGTCGTTCGACGAGGAGCTAGGGTGGTGGGAAGCCGCGTGTGTCAGCTCAATTCTGCGGTCCAAGCACCCGGCTATGGCCGCACAGATCGATAACCTCGAGTTTCCTCAGTCACTTTCCGCTGCTGCGTTGTGTTGGTTGGTCTTCGGGTTGTTTGATCACGGCGCTAGTGCGAACGTGCAGCGCCTTGATATCCGATTGGCAGCACAGGTCGACGATGCCAATGGTCTCGTGGCTGTGCGGAACCTTGTGACATCTGCGAAGCCTGGAGAAGTTCTCATTCCGTTGAGTGAACCAGCAGTGATAAAGGTCAAAGATGTCATGTACATGGAGCGCGGAGTATGGGCACGTGTGTCTGTGATGGAGCTCTCATTGCGAGCCCAGCTTTGCCAGAATGACTGCGATTTAGTTGTCAGGAATATGCCTCCAACTGTTGAGGTACTGGCAGCAACTCCAGATCTCTTGGGTGTGCTGGTTCCGGATACGGGTTTGGATGGATGTTGCGAGCGTATGCGGTCGACATAAGTGGGCTAAGCGCGACGCTGCCAGCCGATGACTCGGGATCTACGTCAGCACTGTGCGTCCGCAGTGAATCACTTCGCCATCTACCACCGTTATTAGAAACTGTTGGAAGCTCGCTCAAGAACATGGTGATTGACACCCACTCGTCCGCAGGACTCGAATTGTACGACGTACTGCGTTGCTGTCCAAAGCTGACGACGTTGGAACTCAAGCAAGTGCCACTGGAGCAGCTGCTTCGAGCATACGAAGATGGCCTGTGTTGCGTTTCAAGGCTATCGTTCACGCCTGTGCTGGATGACTATTGGGAACACTCGCTCCACTCACTCCTGCGGATGCTGGCAGAAAGTCAGCACCCAGGCACACGCTCGTTGGCTCACCTTGTCTTGAACAGACCTACCGAGCCAGCCAGAGATACTCAACATCTAGTGCATGATCGGGACGTAATGTCATCGCTCCTGCTGAGCATGCTTACAAGCAACAGGCGGCTTCGCGTGCTGCAGGTTGATCGCTGGATCATCAGCAATGAGTGTGCCTTTGCGCTTTTACGACATCGAGATCACTGTCGCGTCGAAATGCCTCACCCACTGATTGCATTGCTGAGCGTGGCGTCGACACACCAGCGCATTTTGTTGGCACAACCCATCGCGACTTTGGACGAGAATTCGCTGCGTCGTGTCTGCGACTTCCTTGGGCCATTCCGACGCGTGCAGCTTTTCGGGTTTCCAGTCAGTCGCTGAAGGATGAGATCGGGTTCCAGAGATGTCTGATTGCTGTCGACGCAATGTTGGAGGGTTTATCAGCTTGCTGGCACAAGCGCAGTCAAGATCACGAAGCTGATTCCTGAAAGTTCAATTGCTGAACCAATGGATTGCTGCCCCTTGGACTGTTTCCAGTCACCGCTGAAACTGTACAACGTAGCTAATGGGTGGAAGTCTTGGAACTGCTGCGCTGAATTTGACAGCGGTGAACGCGGGGGCAGATCTCGCAAACGCGAAGCATTGCTTTAGCGATGCCGGTGCTTTGCCGCGAGTCTTTTGGTGCGGCACCTTGCTGCATGAGGAGTAGTTCATAATCCCACCGGTTGAATCAGACTCCAACTCGTTGCGACAGGGAAACAAAAAGGCACCAGCCAAGGCATCAAATGCTAACTCATCAACGCGTCTTAGTCACAGCTAACGGTGCAGCGACTAGAACACTCTCCCCTGCGACTACTTGCATCCTGTGCCACCTGCAATGGGTAGACACGCCATCGACGGAATGAACGCCATCGAGTTGATCACGATCGAGTACGCCACCATGAAAGTACACACGACCGTGATCGCCGTGCTCGCATTCCTGGTGAATCCACCGAACATGCGCAGCTGTTGCGCATCCAGCTTCTGGCACGGCAAGAAAATCAAACCGGTGGCGCTGAACGCGTTGATCACGTAATGGATCATCAGTGCCACGAACACCAGCCACCGCACGTCACGGCCATCAGCGTTGACGTCCTTCACCTTATAGAACAAGTCACCGCTGAACACGTTGGCCGTGTTGGTCGTGACGAAGAGGCCGATGAGTCGCTGAATCGAAATCACGAGCCCCACGGTTGCCCCTTCCGAGCCTTCCTGGACGATCTCCACCAGCGGGACCACAATGATGAGGGTGATGATGCCGTCACCAATGTTGGACAAGAACAACAGTGCTCGATACAAATACCGGTCGCGTGCCACGTCAAAGCACATGAGCACTGCAATGACAACCGTCGGTGTGATCATGAAGATCGGACACCAGCTGTAGAAACGACGCCAACGAGAGTTGATAAAGAGCGAGCGCCACACGAAGGTCGTGATCATCACCACCACCTCGAACAGCACCGACTTCACAAACGCGTTGTCTTTTCCAGCGCCGGCCCAATTCTTCACGACGTTGGCTGGATCGGCAAACTTGATGCCGAGGAAGAACAGGAAGCACGCGATGAAGGTGAGAGTGCGCCACATGGCCTTCTGTTGCACAATGCGCCACAAGATCGAAGTGCGCATGCGGACGGTGCTGGATAGCGAGTACGTGTCCTCCTCCCAATACTTGATGATGAGAGGCAGCGGCGCGGCTGAGATCACCGCGATGAGCACCATCCAGAGCACGAGGTCCCCTTTGACAACGTTCGGGTCGGTGCCAATGGTTACGAAATTGAACACTGCTGCGATAATCTTGCAGATGCGTCGGAAGATGAGGTASGTGCCCTGGATCARRCCWCGTTCRCACAGTGGYTCGCGCTGGGACAGCTCGATSASWCGWGTGTGCGTCACGAGRTAGGTGAGCATGCAGCCGATACTGGTGCACGTGACAGCGATCATGAACAGCGCAACGACGACGCTGCTTGCTCTTTCGTCTTTCGCTGGGTGCGACGTTGCGCTGATCGTGGCGATAGCTAGCATGCCACCAGCGTGCATGACCAGCCCAATGATCATGTACGCCTTGCGACGCAGACCGAAGATCGGATAGCAATCCGTGAGGACGCCAAAGAAGAACGTGATAACGATGGGGATCTCGACGAGGCGCTGGATGGCAAGAGACTGCTGCTTGGTCGCGTGGAGTTGTGCACTCAGCAGTGGCTTGAGGATTGGCGAAAAGCCCGCGAACGAGAAAACGGACGAGAAGACGGCGACGACGAGGCCGAGGCACTCCTTGGAGTAGAAGGACACGGGTCCGCCAGAGCGGAGAGCGCCGTACATTTCACGCGGGTGATATTGCGCATCCACGAGGTGTCCTACGTGTTCGAGATCTTTCGGGACGGAAAGAATTGGAGTTGGGGAATCCGCCGCTGCGAACATCCCCTGCTGACTTGCGTCGTCCGGGGCGTGTTTTTGGAATCCCATGGCGCACTTCTCGTGTTTGTGGAGCACTTGGGCTGCGCTGGGCAGAATGAAAAGTGATCGTGCGATTCCGTTCAGTTGTTTTCGTGTTGGGTGTCGCTGGCGTCTGACGCACCACCAGGCTGACGTTGTAACAATCCTTGTGACAGCAAGTGCCTCGGCTGCGCAAGATGCTTCGGAGTTGGTTGATGATTGCTGGGTCGCACTTCGAATCAGAATTAATATCAAGGGCACACCACATGGGCTTCTTGATGAATCGCCTGTCACCTGACGGCTCTTCGACCGCCAGTCCCGTCGAGTATGTTTGGCTTCACGCAGCAGTTTGACATGGCTTGATGGAGGTTGGTACAGCACAGAACCACTTCGGAGCGAGCGCTCGCTGTGGTTGGTTCGACAGCACGATCGAGTTTCCGCAATTCTAGTACAAGTCGGTACTTGTCGCCCTCAAATGCGTTGCTGGAGGACCACAAGAAGGCAAAGGCAGCGCATTCTGAAGCTGCAATGAAAAGAGTTGGTGGACGCCGCAATTCCCAACATGTTGCCCGCGAAAGCCATGGAGTCTGTTTCCAAAACACCTGGTGGGTGATGCGGCTGTCAGTGTCGCGTGCGATGAGCCAACACGATGAAATGGTGGTGTCGTGATGAAATGTAAAAGGTCTCAGCTCAATGGCGGTCGTGCTAACAGTCCAAGTCGACGGTATCGCACCCAGCAGGACAGCTGAAACGTGAAAGATTGGTTTCTGGCTTCGCCACTCAGCCGCTCCGTGGACTGCCGGGTAGCGTGCCATTGATGACCGAAGCAACTGACGACGATCTCCCAAGAATGCTTCTCAGCTCAGCACCAGTCATTTGCGCTGCAGGAAAAGCAGACTTGAAACGTCAAGACCAAGCATCAGGCGCTCCATGGCAGTTGTTGAGCATTGCATCGAGTGCAGTCACGGTGCTGATATCTTTGACAACGTCGTGATCTCGGACCAATGATTCGCAACTCAAAAGCATGTCGCGATGGGTGACTTTCTGAGACTCGTTTGGTTCAGCAGGCAATGGATGATTTTGAGTTGCGAATCACATTGGTCCGAATCCACAAAAAAAGCAAATCCAGACGTCATGGTCGCCAGGCGTCGCGTGATTGCACTCGATGCAACAATGTTCCGCACCACCTTTTGGCTTGGAGCAGCAGGCGCTTGGTATCAATTGCACAGCGCGGAGGACCTCCCGGTGATTCGCTGGTATCATCACATCCGAGACTACAACAAGATGGCCGACACCGCTGCCAATTGGGCGATGGACCGACGCCAGACCTCCTTTTCGACACACGGCGCTGTACATGAAGGTGGTCACACATTGGGCAAATGACGTAAATCATCGCTCGATTCCGCAGTTGGTGACCACAGGGCGCGCCCGGATATTAAGTCCAAATAGGACAAAATATACCTCACCTTCAACAAGGTGCTTGGTATCACCGAAAATCGACGGAAATGAGTGGAATTGTGCCAGCTCGTAAAACTTGGAACCGGCCCAGGCGTGCCTATCGACACGCCAATACGCGAAGTACATCGGTACTGGGACCAACAATAAAGCTAAGATGACTGGTCTTATTCAAGGCCTCTCTCGTTGTCGAGCAATGGGCATCCAGAGCTCAAAATAATCGGCGACAGTCAGCTAATCCTGCGCCACTTGAAACACGGCCGATACCCCAAGACGCCCTCACTAAGGATGGCTTACAAGGTCACTCACACGCTTCACTCCTGGACTCAGTTACTGTCGGTGGATCCACCACAAACGATTGTTCGACCGGATGGCGGATGCGGCGGCAAACTATGCGATCGTCCACAGTCGCTCGGTATTCTTTCCCTCTTCAGGCGCCATCCCGCACTGTGTCAGCCAATATCGCACAAAAGACATTTGGCCAGCCCGACAGTAGGCACCCATGCACACTTCGGCATCTCTACTTAGGTCATGGTGCTCTTCTACGCCTGCTATATCACTTTCCTAGCCATCCTGGCGTCGGTCCCTTGACTGCTCAGGCTTTGAACGTGACGTCCCATGCGATCAGCCGCCACAATCGATCTGCGCAGCTCGCGCGGTTGTGCGGCGGCGACATCATG